>CATKHJ011076283.1:0-10069 GCA_949750685.1 Vernicia montana
TATATTCATTCTATAGCGCTCCATAGTATAATGTTAAGGGGTAAGTCTAGATAGAATGATTCTTGAGATGATTTGAAGTATTATTTTGCCTTTGTTCATTATGGATGATCATTAAGATTGATCCTTGATCCATAACGAACATTAGATGGATTATATATGAAACGATGATAATGATATAATTTTAATAGAATGAATGATGGATAATGACATGAAATGGTTTTTAAAGTATATGTATGATTATAAGTATTGATTCAAGTTATGTTTAGATGGTTCTACGGGTGCTTGGTGGTCTTAAACCTACCCATGCCCTAGGACCGTCACACCAAGGTAGTTGGGGTGTGACATCGGGACCCGGGACCAAACCCTCATGCCTCTAAATCATCCTCATATCATCCGATATTGGATAACGAGCACAACGCAATTGGAATCGCTGAAAACGGACGACAAACGAGCGAAAACGAATGAAAAATACGAAACCGAGGCCTGAACCTTAGAGCATGCCTGCAGATTCACCGAAAGCCTCTACGGATCCGCCAAGCTAATATACGGATCCGCCAAGATTATCCGCGGATCCGCCAAGATGATATGCGGATCCGCACCCTTTTTCTGATTTTTTCCTAGTTTTTTCCTCTTTTTCCCTTCATCCCACATTGAAACTTCATGAAACTTTCCCTCAGCCTTCACCCTATATATAGGGGACCTCCCACTAAGAGCTTGCTCACACATCCCTTGGCTTGCTTGATTAGCCTTTGCATCAAGCGAGTCATCCCCCTAAGCTTTGTCCAAAAGGAACGAGCTCCCCAGTTTCTTTTTTATTTCTTGCTTTGTTATTGCTCCTTACTTTGCAAAGCGAGATTGGGTTGCGACTTCCCGAGCCAACCCATCGAGTCAAAGGTTCCCCACCGTTCGAGGCAAGCTATCCAAGGCAAGTCCGCCGCCGATCAAGACAAGTCTCCGCCTTTTCAAAGCCGCTCAAACGCAAGGTAATTTTCTTTTCCTTTCTCTTTTCATTTTATTTATTTATTTATTTTATTTTTCTTGGTTAGTTAATTAAATTGGTTTATCTAGATTGTTAGTTAATTAAAGTCTAAAATAATTAATTCAACTTGGTAATCAATTAGGTTAACTAATTAATCAACCCACCTTTTAATCAATCAATCTGAAACATGATAAAAGGCTCAAACTAAACAAACCCCCTTCATAAGAAGGGTGAACTACATGAATTTTGATTTCCATTCAAAGGGATACGTAGGCATGCTTGTCTAAAGCATCAAATCCAATTAAAATAAACTTTCCTCCTCTTTCACCTTCTTCATATAGTTTAGGTTTTATTTTTTCATTGCTTTCTTTATTTAATTCTGTTATTTCCATTATTGCTTTACTTTACTTTAATTCATGCATTATATAATTGTTCATGCTTTATAATTATTCATGAAATTCATTTTAAGCCATTGTGTATTAAATTTACCAAACCAATTAAATGAACTGAAAACCTAGTCCCTGAATCCTCTTCGGTAATCGAGGACTAGTGCACTTTTTCATTGGAATATAATTGGAGTCAATCAATTGAGTTTTTCCTTAACTTTCCCAAATAAAATAAAATTAAGGTTGCGACTCCCAAATCAATTTTCAAAATCAACCAATTTGAACTTGAGGGTCCCATCGTGAGTATAAACCTAAATGAGCATTTTGATTCCCCTCTAGCGGATCGGACTAGTGCTCGGGCGAGACCTCACAATTGGTGACTCTACTAGGGACCACCTTCTTTTTAATAAAGAAAATAAGAAGACTACTAATTAGTTAAAAAGTTTGGCTTTAAATATAGTTGTGACTTTCATGCATCACTTACATAGACTCTTTGCCTCCAAAACTAGTTCTAGGAAAACAATGGATAGAAAGTAACATCGAGTGGGCAACCTTCCTTAGGTCTGCTTGCTGATAGTGAAATCATCCACCCCACGACGTTTACGAGTATGCACGTACTGTTGGACCCACTTGAGGCTCTTTGACTCACATGTGGTTAGGTATATCGTTGCTCTAGTGTGACGGATACCCTATGCAAGCCACCCTTACCCTTTCATGTAATGAACCTAGAACCTGACCTTGGGTTGTACATACCATAATCAAAGCCTTACACAAATTGTATATTCATGAAATACTTTTCCTATGCATATCATGCATCCATAATGTATAAATTAGCAAGCATTCATCTCAAACTTAGGCTATACCTTGAACCGAAGATGGGTTGAACACTCTCACCTCGACCCAATCACCTTTACCCCACAAACCTTAAGCCCAAACATCCTTGGCCCACCATTACTCTTAAGCCCAAACATCCTTGGCCCACTATTACCCTTAAGCCCAAACATCTTTGGCCCAAGATACTACCCTAAACCAAAAGACCTTTTTGGCCCATCCTACCTCAGAAAATTCCCAAAGCCCAATACCTTTGGCCCAATATGCTATCCTAAGCCCAAAACCTTGGTAAATCCTCAAAGCACAAATACCTTTGGCCCTACAAGCTATCCTAAGCCCAAAACTTTGGCAAATCCTCAAAACCCAAATTCCTTTGGCTCAACAAGCTATCCTAAGCCCAAGACCTTGGCTTATCCTACCTTAGGAAATCCTCAAAGCCCAATATCTTCGGCCCATCATACTCAAAGTCCCATGATAGTTAGCCCACAACACCATAGGGAATCCTTGTCCCTCAGAATCTGTATAACCCTACTCCCACCCACCACTCACTGGGTTTTCTCTAGTTTTGCTTTAAGGTAACAATGGCCAACCCAATTGACATGGCTGCCCTAACCACACCTCTGCCTCCTCCTACCATAAAGGACCATTACCTTTTCCTACCAGAAAGGAAACCTCTTCCTACTAGAAAGGTAACCTCTTATGAGAAAGGACCACTACCTCACCTCTGCCCAAGTAGCATGTAATGGAGGAGTTTAAGCTTAGCTAATCTGACCTGTCTGAGATTAAGTCCAAATCCTAATTCGAGTCCGAGTCCGAATTCAAATCTGAGTCCATGTTCAGAGTCCAAATTCAAATTCAAGTCCGAGTTCGAATTTGAGTCTGAGTCCATGTTCAAAGTCCAAGTTTGAGTATGAGTATGTCATTCTTGTATTCTTCTTCTACTTTTGCAATAAAATATTTATGTTATTTGTGCACTTTTATTTTCCCATCTTTCTTGTTTAATCTAAAATAGTTGTGTCTCAAAAAAAAAAAAGAATAAAGATAAAAATCAATGGATTTTGGCAAACATTTGCATTTCATAATGATCAAACACCATGATTTGGACAAATCAAAACTTGAGGTGTTTCTTATGCCCGCATCAGAAGCCGCTTCACCAGCTCCCAACCATAGGTTAGTTGAGATAATAAAGAACACCAAATGGTGATCTCTTCAGTTAGAGCAGGCGAAGCTAAAGGCAATCCAATGAAGTTACCCATTGCACTTTTGGGTAATCAAACATGACACCTAAACAAAAGGGAAACAATCTAAAAAAGGACATGATATCCATACAAGGTTTCTCTGTAGGCCAAGAATTCAATGGAATGGTCTAGACAAAGGTTAGAGCCCCAAGATGAAGGAAACCAATAGTCCAAATCATGGTGGAATAATTTTTAAAATGCCAAAATTCTTTTATTAGCTCGCTAAGTTGAAAGCCCGAAAGGGCAGCTTAGGCAGAAATTAGAGCAAGTTCGTTGAGTTGAAAACCCGAAAGGGCGGCTCAGGCAAAAGTTAGAGCTAAAAAAAAAAAAAAAGTCATCCTGGTTAAATTATTTTGTCCCTTATGCCATATTAAAGGCATATCTTTCTAAGTCATCATCCTTCAGCTAATCTCTCGTTAGAGGCATATTATCTTTTGTCATAATCTTTCTAAGTTATCATCTTTTGTCAATCTGTCACGTCTCTTCGCTCAAGTAGCTAAGTAGCCCTTATCATTCAGTAGGGGCATATCCTTCCTGTAATTCGTCACGTAGCCCTTATCATTCATTAGGGGCATATCCTTCCTATAATATGTCACGTTGCCCTTATCTTTCAGTAGGGGCATATCCTTCCTGTAATCCATCACGTCGCCCTTATCATTCATTAAGGGTATATCTTTCAAGTCATCTGTCAAGTCTTTTAGCTCAAAAAGCTTAACAGCTCCTATTATTAATCAAGGGGCACGCTTTTTAAGTCGTTGTCCAAAATCAATCCATTGTCTCCCCAAGAGTCCTGTCACTCTAAGAGTCTATTCAATCTCAGACAATAAGATAAGTTGTGCTTATCTTCTCCATAAATCATGCTACAATAGAAAAATCATACAACCTCCCCAACACTTTTCAAAAGGTCCCATCTACCATCCTTCAAACCTAAGTCTCCTTGGTAAAATCTCATCTTTCAAGGGCCAAGCCCGTCGGTAGAACCATAATCCCAAGTCTCTCACGATCCCTGAAGCCTAGTTTCCTTGACAAAGCTAAAAGTCAAGCCATAACTCCCAAGGCCTATCATCCTCAAACTGATTAAAAAGGGCCTGAACCAGTCAAAGCCCATCCCATAGTTCTTTGGCAAGTCAAATTATCCCTAAAAGTCTAAGTCCTTTGGATAAGAAAAATCAAGCTCACAAACCATCCCTAGCTTAATCTTCATCAAAAGGGCAAACCAACTGGTCAAATCACCTCCAAAAGCTATGTCCAGAAGCAGAATTTTAATAGATGGGTCACACAAAATCCAACCCACAATCTTCACTTTTGAAAAAGACAAACCTAACCGTGCCTTTCCTACTTCATCTTTTCCAAGGCCAAACCTAATCAAGCCTTCCTACTTCATCTTTTTCAAGGCCAAACCTAACCGAGCCTTCCTACTTCATCTTTTTCGATGCCAAACCTAAATCGAGCCTTCTTACTTAATCTTCTTTGAGGCCAAATCTGACCGAGCCTTCCAAGATAATCTTCTCTAAGGCCAAACCTAACCAAACCTTTCCTACCTAATCTTCTCCAAGGCTAAACCTGACCGAGCCCTCTAACCTAATCATCTCCGAAGCTAAACCTAACCTAGCCATCCAAGATAACCTTTCTAGGCCACACCTAAATGAGCCTTCCAAGATAACCTTCCAGGCCAAAACCTGACTAAGCCTTCCAAGCATAATCTCTTCCAAGGCCAAAACCTGACCTAGCCTTGACTTCCTCTTAGGGTTGAATAACCGAGCCACTTTTCCTCATCCTTCCAAAATAGGGGTACTCTCTCTCTCAGAAGATCAACACTCTCATACCAAATTGACCCTTCACAGGTTCAAGGTATCCAACTCATAAAATTTTTACATAGTCATATGCATTTCACACTAAAGATGTCGCTAATCAAAGCTCTTAAATTAAGATGGATCATCAATCCGAATTTCGTTAATCAAGACGGATCATCAATCCGAGTTCCTAAAACAAAACGGATCATCAATCTGAATTCCTGAATCAAGCAGTCATAGGATCCTTCACCCAAACCAAACAATCTCAAATCAGACTCATCCTAGGATAACCTTAGGATCCAAACCTTAAATCTAAAATAGGTTTCCCTTCTATAAGTAGATCCATCCTAGGATAGCTTTAGGATCCAAACCTTAAATCTAAATTAGGTTTCCCTTCTATAATCAGACCCATCCTAGGATAGCCTTAGGATCTTTTACCCAAACAAACTGGGAATATCACTTTCATTCCAGATTTACCCAAGTAGATTGGGGATATCAATTTCATTCCAGATTTCCCAAACAGATCAGGAATATCACTTTATTTCTATCAACCAATCCACCCATAAATGTCTAGCAACGATCACCTAGATATCCCAATGGTTCCTTTTCCATTTCCTTATCATTCTTCACCCAGACATGCCTAAACTAGTGACATCCCTCTGTTTCCTTTCCTCGCTACCTTATCCGAATCATATCCATCTTTTACCCAGATATATCTAGCTACTGACCCAGATTTACCTCTAGTTCATTTTTTCCATTTTCACTTATCAGTCAACTTCCACCAATAAATGTCTAGCAATGATCACCTAGATATCTCTATTGTTCCTTTTACCATCTTCCCCAGATTCAATCATTTTCTCACCCAAACATGTCCAAATTCTGATTTAGACATCTCTTTGGTTCATTTTACCATCTTCCTTCATCATTTTTTCCACCAAAACATGTCCAAATACCGACCTAGACATCACTTTGGTTCCTTTTTTCCTCCTTCTTAGGTTCACTATCATCAAAATCGCCTTACAGATAAGACAATTCTGATGAGGGGGCAGCTGTGAACCCTTAATTTTGCACCCTTCAGTATGCATTTGAACACTAGAGACACCTATGCTCGGTAAGCAGACCTCCGAAAGCCGAAATTGCCAAAATCCCAAAAATTGAGAATCTGAGCTTCGGGACCCGGGTCCCATCCCTCATGGCTCTAAATCATCCTTATATCATCCGATATCGGATAACGAGCACAACGTAATTGGAATAGCTGAAAACGGACGAGAAACGAGCGAAAACGAATGAAAAATGCGAAACCGAGGCCTGAACCACAGGGCATGCCTGCGAATCCGCCGAAAGCCTCTACGGATCCGCCAAGATTATCTGCGGATCTGCCAAGATGATATGCGGATCCGCACCCTTTTTCTGATTTTTTCCTAGTTTTTTCCTCTTTTTCCCTTCATCCCACATTGAAACTTCATGAAACTTTCCCTCAGCCTTCACCCTATATATAGGGGACCTCCCACTCAGAGCTTGCTCACACATCTCTTGGCTTGCTTGATTAGCCTTTGCATCAAGCGATTCATCCCCCTAAGCTTGGTCCAAAAGGAACGAGCTCCCCAATTTCTTTTTTATTTCTTGCATTGCTATTGCTCCTTACTTTGCAAAGTGAGATTGGGTTGCGACTTCCCGAGCCGACCCATCAAGTCAAAGGTTCCCCACCATTCGAGGCAAGCAGTCCAAGGCAAGTCCGCCACCGACCGAGACAAGTCTCCGCCTTCTCAAAGCCGCTCAAACGCAAGGTAAGTTTCTTTTCCTTTCTCTTTTTATTTTATTTATTTATTTATTTTATTTTTCTTGGTTAGTTAATTAAATTGTTTTATCTAGGTTGTTAGTTAATTAAAGTCTGAAATAATTAATTCAACTTGGTAATCAATTAGGTTAACTAATTAATTAACCCACCTTTTAATCAATCAATCTGAAACATGATAAAAGGCTCAAACTAAACAAACCCCCTTCACAAGAAGGGCGAACTACGTGGATTTTGATTCATATTCAAAGGATACGCAGGCATGCTTATCTAAAGCATCAAATCCAATTAAAATAAACTTTTCTCCTCTTTCACCTTCTTTTTGTGTTTTCATTGCTTTCTTTATTTAATTCTATTATTTCCTTTATTGCTTTACTTTACTTTAATTCATGCATTATATAATTGTTCATGCATTATAATTGTTCATGAAATCCATTTTAAGTCATTGTGTATTAAATTTGCTAAACCAATTAAATGAACCGAAAACCTAATTCCTGAATCCTCTTTAGTAATCAAGGACTAGTGCACTTTTTCATTTGAATATAATTGGAGTCAATCAATTGAGTTTTTCCTTAACTTTTCTCAAATAAAATAAAATTAAGGTGGTGACTCCCAAATCAATTTTCAAAATCAATAAATCTGAACCCGAGAGTTCCATCGTGAGTACAAACCCAAATGAGTATTTCGATTCTCCTCTAGCGGATCGAACCAATGCTCGGGCGAGGCCTCACAATTGATGATTTTGGGAATTCCCTTTACGACCAATTGATGACTTGATGTATAGCCTTGATTTCTTTCATGATACAATGCACCATCATTTATATATATATATATATATATGCTTAAAAGTAAAATTTTTGAATTGTTCAAAAACACATAACTTTTAATATAAAAAGAAATACACCTTATTTTTAATTTGATTAGATAAAAAATTTCTTTCATTTCAAATTTTAAAAAAAAATATATAAAATTATTATCATTATATAATTTTCCTTATTTTGATAATATAATTAATAATTACCCATATTTCTAATTATATATATATTTATATTTCATATTTTAACAAAAATTTTAAATAGTAGTTGTACTAATATAAATATATGATTTAGGGGTGTTCATGGTTCGATTTGGTCAGTTTAGAGTAAATGTTTCTAATCAAACCAATAAAGTCGGTTTTTAAATACTTCAACTCTTAAACAATCCAAGTAATACTAAAAAATATCAAAACCAAAACTATTTGGATTCGATTTAAATAGTCGGTTTAGTCGGCTTGACAAAAGTAAAAAATAAATAAAATAAAAAATTGAAAAGATCATAAAAATTTAACAAATAGTAAAATAAAATCATATTACTAAATAACAATCAACCTTATCAATACTATTAAAAAAAAAAAAAAAGAAGCAAATTTCACGTTGTGTACTTGAAATTTTATAGTATAATAATAATAAATTATAATAAAATATTCCTCAAGAAGTTAGTACGGATCAAAATAACAATATAAAAATCCTCTAAAATATAAAAATTCAGTATATATCTTTAACTTCTAAAAAATTTAAAGAATAATTTGTATATTAGTAAAGTACATATCTAAAAAATACATAATTTTATTATATTATTAGTTCGGTTCGATTTAACTGGATTCTCATTTTCTTGAATCAAAATTAAACTAAAAATTCGATTTTTAAAAATTTTAAAACTGTAACCAACCATAAAACAACATAAACCATGATTTTTGTTTTGTATTGAATTGGATCAATTCAGTTTGATCGGTTTGGTTAATTTCTGTGCAGCCCTAACATGATTCATTAAAAATATTTTTGAAATTTTATTGAAACAAATTCTTATTGAAATAAAAAGTTATATAACTTAATATTTTATTTAGAATACTCATTAAAATTTAATATTAATAAAAAAAAAGAATCAATTGGTTAAAAAAAGAATTTATTATATAATATTATTTCAAATTTACATCTTCATTATATAATTTATATATATTTATTATAAAATTTAAACTATATTGAATTATTTTACTATATTTAAGTATTACAAACTTCTAAAACAAATCATATATTTATAATTAATATAAATCACGAGTTTCAAAATTACTTAATTCATGTGCAAAGCATATACAAATTTGCTAGTATATATAAATGTAGAAATGGATAGGGAAAATATATGAACAAACAAAAATGTTTTAACTAATTTTTTCTATTCCCTAAATTAGACATTAACTATTTTTATATACTCTATTCATTCCAAAATATCTAGCGTTTAAGGTTTTGACACACATATTAAAAAAATCATTAAATTATATAAATTTTAAAGCGAAAAGACTAAAATATATATATATATATATATATATATATATATATATATATATATTATTTTGATATGGAGAAATAAAAATAATAAATGTAAATGTTTAGTAGAAAAATAAAGTTAAAATTAAAAAGATAATAAATATTTTCTTGAAATTTTAAAATGACAGATATTTAAAAAAAAATTTAAAATGATAGATATTTTGAAACATAAGGAGTATTAAAATTTATTTATCTTATTTGACAAGAAAATATTATCTTATATATATATATATATATATATATATACACACACGATGCAGTGGGCAACCACATGATAGAGAATGGGACAATTTCCCCTTTAGTTTTTTATAAAAAAATTATATATTACATATATACGTTAAAAAGTCTTCATTGTCCCCTTAAAACATTTATTTAACCTCCTTATCATTATGTTTTTCCTTTTACCCCTTGATTTTAACTCCTAACTTCGTCACTATAAGAATAGGAAGAGAACATACGAAGATAAAAATATCCTTACTAATTTTTATCATTTCCTACAGTATATTGTCACGACCCAACTTCTGAGTCGCAACGGTCCTAGGGAATGGATAGGCATAAGGCCATCGAAAACCCGTAAAACCCATACTTGCTATATAATCCAATACAGTATTATGCATCTGTACTATAATTATCTCATCACATTATCACATTTTATATCATATCATATCATCTTATCTCATATCCCAA
>CATKHJ011076408.1:0-10696 GCA_949750685.1 Vernicia montana
AGTGATTCAGAAGGGCAAATATGATTCAAAAAATGCCCAAAACAGAAAATTGAGTCACAAAGTGACAAAACAGAGACCGAAAAGAGATTGAGAGGGTCTAAAATTTTCAGGAACTAGGAATGATTTTTTCAGAACCTGTCGGAAAAGGGTTGAACTGACCGAGTAAAGAAACACAGAAAATTGATGTAGTGATGAAAAATATAAATAGAGACAGAATTTTGCAAAATAAACTGCAAAATTGATTTCAGAAGGTCGAAAAACCTTGGGAACTGGTAAAGATTCATTCAGAACTGGTCAGAAGAAGGTCGAACCAATTGTTGAAAAAACATAGAAAATTGAGAAAAAATCAAGAAAATTTATTTAGAGACGAAATTTTGCAAAAATGACTGCAAAATTGAACTCAAAAGGTCTAAAAATCTTAGGAACTGGTCTGATTTTATTAAAAACTGGTATAAAACTCACTGAACCGGTGGTCAAAGAAAATTGAATCGGTTTGGTCAGATAAAGAACCAGACCGCGAATCAAAGCTGATTTGGGTCGAGCTGGGGTGAATTGGACTGGCAGATCGGGTTGGAGAGGAGCGCAGATCCGGGTCGGATCGACTGGTGGGTGGAGCGCTGACGTGGCAGGAGCTGGCCCATTTTGGACATGTGGCATCATATGACTGGACCATTGAATGGCACGTGGCGGATCCTGATTGGCCAGGATATTTGGTAGCAGATGAGGTGGGCCCCACTTTGACACGTGGCAGGCTATCACTGGGACACGTGTCAACACGTGGCGAGAGCTGGTTCGGATTGGCAGGGACACGTGTCACTGATTTGTGACACGTGGCAACACATGAATGGATGATGTGTCTGACAGTGCTAGCGTGGCAGGAGACACGTGGTTATTGACATGTGCCACGTGGAGAACGGAGATTGGTTGATGTGGCTGCTGACTGGGCTGTTTCTGCTGACATGGCGCTGACTGGATCGTCTTCAACCTCCAGCCAGCGCATGGTGCGCGTGAATCCCAGTCGCAGATACTCAACTGGCGCGTGAGGGCACATGGAAGCTCCATTTCCAGCGAGGTTTGTTTCAAAATTCTTAGAATTAATAGGGCTTTCTAATGGTATGGTTATAAAAAATTTCTGACGTGTGCATGTAGGGGCGAAATGGGACAGATTTAAGAAACTAAAAAAAACAGAGAAGGAAAATTGGATTTTCTGAGTTTTTTAGGGTGACTGAGCTTGAATGAGTTCTTTAGACTCTGATACTATGCTAGATTACATGATGAACACATGATTATATTAATGAATGGTGTAATTACATAGTTTGTTACAAGGATATTTATAAATGGAATAGGTACAATTCAAGGCTCCATTGAAGGCTTAATTGGTGGAAGACTTGTTGGCTGTGCATATGGAGTGGTTCTTGAAGTCTTGGATGGTGCACATGGAGAGGAGCCATTGTGGACTTTTAGAGATGAACCTTTTCACACTAACAGTATGGATATTGGAAAACCTTTGAACCAGTGGAAGAAGATAAGGAAATCAGGAGGATATTGGTGCATTGTTAAATTTCGATATGAACGCTTGAGCTCTTTCTGCTTCATATGCAGTTTGTTAGGACACACAAATAAGTTCTATGAGAAGATTTTTACTGTCCCAGAAGTATAGTTGAAGCGTGAATGGGGACCTTGGCTTCGTTCTTTGTCAAGGAAGCAGTCTAATATGGGCGATGAGAAATGGCTCAGAGATACACCTCCGGAGAATGGTGATTCCTTAAAAGGAAATAAGGAAATAGGAACGTATAATGGGGGATCTAGAGGAGTCTTTTCTAATTTGATATGTTTGAATGAAAACAGGATTCACATCCCTTACTGTGCTAATAAGGCTCCTATAATTCAGCAATTAGGGAAAGTTTCTAATAATAATAGGGTTGATGTGTTCGCAGTTTGGGTAAAAAAGTGAACTTTGAGGAAAGTGAGGATGTTGGGCTTGAATTGGGTGAAGATAGAAAAAGAAAAAGGGCTAGGCTTGCGAGTCCATAGGAAAATATGGAACTTATGAAAACAGAACCAAGTATTGGGCTTACTCATCAGCTAGTGGAGGCAACACAAACTACTGGTGCTCAATCCAATATTCATTTTTTATTGGCTGGGCCTATGGAGTATACCAGCTGGGAGCAATGATAGGCCTTAGTTAGAACTGTCGTGGGCTTGGCAACCCACAGGAAGTAAGAGCTCTTAAAGAGCTAGTTGTTTCTCGTAGGCCATAGTTCGTATTCCTTATGGAAACTTTGGTGCACGAAAACAAAATACAAGAATTAAAAAATAAGTTTGGTTTTTCTGGATGCTTTTGTGTTGATAGAGAAGGTAGGAGTGGTGGGTTGGCATTTTTGTGGAAGGATGAAATTAATTATAATTTACTTAGTTTCTCTCAAAACCATATTGACATGGAAATCACTACTGCAAATGGAGTAGTTTGGAGATGTACCGGCTATTATGGCTTTCCTGAGAGAAACAGAAGGAAAGAGTCATGGAATTTACTGCATTTATTATGCAATTCTTTGACTTTTTCAGGATGTGTGTTAGGGGACTTCAATGACTTATTAACAAAAGAGGACAAGAATGGGGGAGCGATTCATCCTAGTTGGTGTTATCATGGATTTAAACAAGTGGTAATAGATTGTAACTTGCATGATATAAGGTTAGATGGATATGGCTTTACTTGGGAACGATGGAGGGGTATTGCTGGTTTTGTGGAAGAAAAACTTGATCGAGCAATGGGTAATAGTGACTGGCTGGAGTTATTTCCCAATGCAAGCTTGCACAACTTAGTCCTGGCTGTATATGATCACAACCCCATTGAATTGAGAACAGAGGCGATCACGTTGCATGGCAAAAAAGGAGATTCAAATTTGAGAACAATGGGATTATTGAACTTTGTATTCATGATGTGGTCAAAGTTAGTTGGGCTTCGGCTAGTGACAAGTCTTTACTAGGTAAACTTTCTAACTATACACAAGCTTTAATTAATTGGAGTAGTGCATGTTTGGGTCAGTTTTAACATATCCCACTTTTGGAATATGACAGTCATAGAACAAGAATAGGCATAAAACTACTGAAAATCCGTAAAATCCACTAACACTAACAAACAAACGGTACACCGGCGGAGTGCCGGCTGTAAACCCTAACACTTTCCAAGATCCGAAACCTATATAAAAATACACTTCCAAATATTTTCACCCTTATATCCTCAACTTCCCATGCATAATTAATATCTTCACATTCATCAACTTAATACACTTATAATATTCACATATAGATATACATATATCATTAAACAACTTTAATATTTTATGTCAGCTATATACACTTTTCACATATTCAGTACCATATACATTACATTTAATATATCAAGGAGCTATTAGAAGACTATATCAACATTATATATATATGATTTCTTATATACCTTTATACAATGTTCAAAACATAATATCTTTCTCTTACATTAGACATAAGTTACTTGAGCTTCCTTATGAACTTTTATTCCTGTAAAAAAAAATTGAAAAGGGGGAGTGAGTAAAACTCAATGAGTGAATGCTATACTGTCATACACATGAGTTTGGTTTCAAATAGGTTCAATGATATTGATAACGATGAATTACATTTAAGATATAGAAGCAATGAGGAAAATCAATATATATGAACAATTCAAATAGAATCAATAACAATAACAGTAAGATTCAACAAAAATTTGTATACACTAGATGAGCGCATAATTTATCATTGCTACTTATCAACATTACACTAGTGGCAGGAGCTCTTCTTGTAGAGCAATATCACAACGTAAGATTAGCTAAGCCTTACGGCTAGGGCATTCAAATCTCTCTTAGCAAGAGTCAATACATTGTACACAAAATTCGGTGTTCTCCACACCAAAAAAGAGGATCTCTGCCTTTGGAACAATAATAATGTACCATTTTTGGTACCTTATACAATGATCAATGAATACTATGAAAGATTCAATTCAACTTTTAGAATATCAATTCAAGTAGGAAAAATCATGTGAACAATGGATCAATAGGATTCTCTAGGAATCCAGAGCAATGTATAATTTCGATAATTAGGTATCACATTAAATTCAAGTAGGATTTGGGTTCAATAACAAATTCAATTTCAAATGAGCATTGGAATCAAATATTCAAGAATTAAGAGTCATGAAGCAATAAGGTTTTCAATGATCAATTAATACTATGAAAGATTCAATTCAACTTTTAGAATATCAATTAAAGTAGGAAAAATCATGTGAACAATGGATCAATAGGATTCTCTAGGAATCCAGAGCAATGTATAATTTCGATAATTAGGTATCACATTAAATTCAAGTAGGATTTGGGTTTACAACAAATTCAATTTCAAATGAGCATTGGAATCAAATATTTAAGAATTAAGAGTCATAAAGCAATAAGGTTTTCAATGAACATTGGCTTTAGCAATCAATAAGGACAATGAAATAGGGTCCATATGCATAATAGTATAGAAGACACTCACCTGAATGCACTTTCCACCGACTTTTTCTTTAGTCACTCAATGTAGGGATTGTCTCTCTCCTTTTGATTTCTTCTTTTAGGTTGCTCCTCCCAATCCTCTACACATAATGCATATGCATTATAAGTTCAATTTGCACAAACAATAACATTAAAACACTAAGTTTTAAAATTTGTCTATAAGTTTCTCACTAAACTAGTCTTATTATCTCGGCCATAATTCAAGGTAAACTACCCTAATTTTCCTGATTCTTGTGGAATTGAAAACCTAACATATAACACTCTAACATATCCAAAATTTAGCTTATTTCGAGCTTTACACAATATATGGTAAATTTCTAAAGTCTGACCTATGTCAAAACCCTAGGCATACTGACCTTTCCCCAATGTTGCTACTACAACTCACAATTCCTTAGCCCAATGACTAATCCCTTTTACAAGATAAAATTAATTCATTAGTTTAGAACTTGATCATAATATGTATATAAGACCCATTAAACTACTACTCAAGTTCTGTGTCTCCATTGACCCTGCATACAAGGGCAATCCTAATGCAGGCTCAATATCTCTTAATGCACTAAGAAAATCATAAAGTCCTTTCACTGGTCTTTAGTTCACACCCCTGCCTACAATTTCTAAGTTATGGTCATGGTCAATTTCGGATCCTAAGGTCCTCAAAATGGGCTACAAGCTACTGATCCTAACTTCCCTTATCAATTTTGTATTCTCTCTTTCAATTCACCTAGTTTCAACTAGTGTTTTCTTGCAATTACTTGGTTTTTCATTTCTAGCCTAATGACCTCTACCATCTGTCCCATAATTTATTGAAACCAAAGTAAAAAAAACACAAGTGTTGGCTGAACCCATCAATACCATCCTTCCTAGGCTAACTCTTCCTTTCACTCCGCCATTCAATCTTCTTCCATTTCCTTCCCTAATTCAACCTCACTCAAGTCTCTTTCCTCCATTTAAACATTAAAAATTCCATCTCCTATAAATACTCCCTCAAACTAGAATTGCACAAGAACAAGGAAAGAGAAAAACTCAATAAAAATTCAACCAAACACAAGCTTACACATACTATTCTTAAGTAAACAAGTTTAAAGCTAGAAATTACCTTAAGTTCCCTTTGGTTTTTCTTTCTTCCTCTCTCACCTAATGGTCTCCTCTTTCTCCCTCTCTTCTTCTTTCTTTTCTTTCTTTCTTTTTTTTTTTTTTTAGTATTTTAGTGAGAGAAGTAGTTAGGTGAAATGAGTTTTCCACAAAGCTTATCCATTCTTTTATAGTTTTATTTTATTTTATTTTTAATTATTTTTCTTAGGTAAATCCATGAATAATTCTCATCTACTTATCTTGCTCCTACAGTCGTCCTCTCCACTATTTTTATTATATTTTATTTTTTTTAAAGATAATTATCAAGTCATATAATGATTACTTTTAAAGGGCATTTGACGATTTTGCCCTTTTAAGTCCAAAATCACGTTAAACCTTCTAATTTTTGTCTGAAATTATTTTTAATTTAATTTTTAGGAATCTAATATTATATTTAATTATTTTCCTATCAAGTTTTCCTAAGTCAAAGTCTATGAAAAATCTTTGAGCCGAAATTCATCTATTTTAGCGTACTGATTTTCGGACTTGTACATGATTTAGGGTTCCGGTTCCTATTTCTCTATTCTCCAGCCTATTTTTCTCATTTTACTTAGCTCCTCAATATGCATGGGGGTCTCTAGTGACCTACAGACTTCTAGGGTATTACACACTCTACTCCCTTTTAATAAAATTCATCCCCAAATTTTCATAAGAAACTAACTCACCATCCACGTATACTAACTTCTTATAGTTTCAAATCATTTTATTATTATATTTTTTTATCATGATTTATTCTAATCATTTACACTCTAAAGTGTTCTCAATTTTTTTTTTAACTCTATTCTTGATCACAACATATTCTAAGAAACATACTCGATTGAGCCTCTGAGTCAAACAAACATGTGTTTGTGCTAATTGAATGCGGACAATACCTATTATGATAATATCTGCTACATGTGTCTCTTGTTGGTTGATAGCGAAGAGTTTTCTTCTACCTCTGACTCTTGTAGTTTGAGTTGTTCCAGATGCTTGTCCATATCCTTATCTTTGTGCCCTAACATTTCTGGTATTCTGTCTTGGCATTTGTACAGTAGGTTGTGATCCTGTTGGTGTGTTATCTTGCACTCTCAATCGCAGACAATTCTTTAGGAAGTGGCCCATCTGAACACACTTTAGGCATGCTCCAGTAACCAATTTACAAGTCCCTCCATGCTTTTTCTTACAAAAAGAACATGTAGGAATAGGATTCACATTTTCAAGTGCGGATGCTATAAAAGTACTCCCATTTGGTGCTCTATTAGCTCCAATTCCCCTCGACTGATCATAACTTGTAGTTGAAGATGCATATTCGAGAACTCTGATTTGTGATCCACTCCCTATTCCTCTTCCATAGCTCCCTTGACTCTTACTTTTATTCCTTTGTTGTTGCTCTCTCTCGTCTCTCTTTTCCTTGTGTTTGGACTCCATATGTTTCGCCTTATCAATCAACTTTGATAGAGAAACATACTCGATTACACACAAAGCATTGTGCAATGGCGCAATTAACCACCTTCTGAACCTTTTTATTCTTACTGCTTTAGTTGACACAACCTCTCGAGCGTACTTGCTCAGCTTGTTAAATTTTTTGCATAATCAGTTACTGACATTCCCCCTTGCTTCAACCGCTTGAACCTTGCAATTCTATTTTCTCGCTCTCCCTCCGCTAAAAACTCATATATCATTTCTTGTTTGAACTGCTCTCAAGTAGGTGGAGCATCCCCATACAATCGATTCTCTATATGGTCTTCAAACCAGTCCCAAGCATTATCCTTTAACAACAGTCCCACTTACTCAATAACACTTGCATCAGAACACGGTAATCTTCCTACTACTTTTTCCACAGCTTCCAATAATCTATGTGGTTCTTCTCCATCCTCGCTGTGGAACTCAGGTAACCCTATTTTCATTAAACTGGACATTGAAATACATCTATCGTCTAACACCCTTTTAGCCATCTGTCTCAAAATTGGAGCATTCACTGGTGTAAGTGGTGGCACTATTTCAGGCTGCTGCTGCCTGGCTTATCGCAATTTGTTGACCTCCCTTCTCAACTCACGAAGTTCTTGCATTACTAGATCATCATGTACAGTAGGAACTTCTTGTTCGACTCCTTGCACTCGTCGTTGAACCTGAGGCAGTTCAATTGGCTCTTCAATCGGCTCCTTGGATAGTGATGCAGCGATAGAAGCTACATCTGAAACAATATCAGGAGATATTTGTCTTTTAGGACAAGGTATTCCTCTCCTCAGTCTTCCTTTAGGCGGCATTCTTGCAATAAAGTAATAAAATCTCAGTGTATTTCTATCATCATTTTGAGTACACAAAATTCTCATATACATTAAATCCATATATTTAATCAACATATTTAATTAAAAGACAAGAAAGCAATCTACACGTAGATATATATAAAGTGAGTCAACATGTATAGTTATCACTGAATTGACACAAAGAGAACTTCAATTGACATGACAGGAAATCCTATACTCTATGGTGTTCATAAGACGTATATCACAGGACATTCTTATAGTCTACACTAGACTTATTATTTTTGCTCTGATACCATCTCCATCACATCCCACTTTTGGGATATGACAACACTAGGACATGGGTAGGCATAAAGCTTCCGAAACCCCGTAGAATCTACTAACACTAACAAACAAACGATACACTGGCAGAGTGTCAGCTATACCGCCTAACACTTTTCAAGATTCAAAACCTACATAAAAATACACTTCCAAATATTTCCACCCATCCTCAACTTCTCATGCATAATTAATATCTTCACATTCACCAACTCAATACACTTATAATATTTACATATAGATATACATATATCATTATGCAACTTTAATATTTTATGTCAGCTATATACACTTTTCACATAGTCAGTACCATATACATTACACTTAATATACCATGGAGCTACTAGAAGACTATATCAACATTACATATATATGATTTCTTATATACCTTTATACAATGTTCAAAACATAATATCTTTCTCTTACATTAGACATAAGCTTTAAGCGAATTATAATACTTGAGCTTTCTTATAAACTTTTATTCCTGTAAAAAAAAATTGGAAAGGGGGAGTGAGTAAAACTCAATAAGTGAATACTATACTACCATACACATGGGTTCGGTTTCAAATAGGTTCAATGATAGTGATAACGATGAATTACTTTTAAGATATAGAAGCAATGAGGAAAATCAATATATATGAACAATTCAAATAGAATCAATAACAATAATAATAGGATTCAGCAAAAATCTGTATATACTAGATGAGCGCAGAATTTATCATCATCACTCATCAACATTACACTAGTGGCAGGAGCTCTTCTTACGGAGAAATATCACAAGTTAAGGTTAGCTAGGCCTTACGGCTAGGGCATTCAAATCTCTCCTAGTTGTGAACACGTAATTTTACACCTTTAGGACTTTTTATTGCATATAACCCGACTTGTCTAGGTCTAGGAACAAGAGTCAAGCATTTACATGGAGAAATATGACTTCCACAACCCTTGGAAAGCCCTCGGGACATTTGAGATCAAGAACGGGCAAGAACGAACACAAAACGAATGCAAACGAGGCAAAACTTGTGGTTGCCGCAAGGCACCCTACGGAACCGCAGACTCCACCTACAACACCCTTTGTCTGGTTTGACATTCTCCTTTGTTTTATGCACTAAATCCTACATTGGAAATTTGAGCCTTCTTCTTCCATGCCTTGGTCTATAAAAGCAAGCCTCCCCACCTTATTTCAATTCACCCTTTGGTTGTTAGTTGACAGTTGTCCTCTTAATCTTTTAATCTTCTCTCTATTTTCTTTATAAAGGTCTTATAGGGCTAATTCCTCTTTGGTATTAGTCCGCCTAATTTAGTCCTCTTTAGATTTAAATTAGGTTTTTAAGTTGCTTTTATTTATTTATTTGTTTTTTTATTAGTTTGCTCTATATTTTCTTTGCAAGGCGACCAAGTTATTTTTCTTTGATTTGACTTGGCTTGAAGAATTTGGACTAATTTTAATAGCTTTGCATTTTGGAAATTGGAACTCTGATCCGATAAGAAGCTCCATTCTCTTCCTCTGATTTTAAAGAGAACCAAGGTAAAACACCTTTTCCCTTTTTCTTTAAAGTAAAACACTTTCTTTAAAATCATCAAAACAAAATAAAATTCAAGATGAATTAAATAAACCCTCCATTGCAAAATGGAAGGACTATGTGAATTTTGATTCCTATTCGAAAAGATATGCAGACACACTTGTTCAAAGTGGCAAATCCAAATAAAACAAACAACTTCTCTTTCTTATTTTGAGAAATGTGTGATCTTCCTAGTACCCATAAGAACTAGAGGAGATATCCCTTATTTATTTAGTTTTTATTGTAATTGTAATTATTTTGTCAATTTATTTCCATTGCTTTTATGTTTTGTTATTTATAATAATAATTATCATTTCATTTTTTATAATTGTCATTTCATTATTTAATTGTTCATGAAATCATTTTCATTAAGTTATTTTTATGTCATTAAGTCAAACCATTCTTTTCAAAATAAACTAAAAATCTAGTCCCCGAATTCTCTTTGGTTTCAAAGACTAGTGCATTTTCCAAAAGGCAACATTGGAGTCAATCAATGAGTTTTTACCTTATATTTCTCAACTAAAAATAAATTAAGATAACGACTCCCAAAATAATTTTCCAATTTAAAGAGTTAATTTGCCAAATAAAGCGATAGCCGCTTCAATCGTAAGACTAAGTCCAAATGAGCATCCTAATTCCTAGTGGATCAGACTGGTACTCGGACGAGGCCTCACAGTTAGCGACTCTACTGGAAATCACTTTCTTTTTAAAAGAAAATAAGAGGACTACTAGTTAGTTTTGTTCATAACAAAAATCAAAATTGTAGAGTTTAGCTTTTTAATATAATTATAGCTTCTTCATGCATCACTTGCATAGGCTCTTTGTCTTCAAACTTAATTTTTTTTAGGAAGATAATGGATAGCAATTGTAGTATCGAGTAGGTAACCCT
>CATKHJ011076498.1:0-20304 GCA_949750685.1 Vernicia montana
TTATTTAGCTTTCCCAATTTTCTAAGCCTTTACTGCTTTTTTGTTTCTTTTTCTTTTTTTTTTTTTTTTTTTTTTTTTTATTTTCTCATATATTATTGTTGACTAATTAATTAAACCCAGAAACCATTTTCTTTTTAACAAATCAAATCTAGAAAATGAAAGACGTTTAGTCACTCACCCTGACGAAATCCTCAATAGCGACACTAGGAAAGTAAAAGCCGTGACCGCCATGAATCAAAATCAGAAACGCAAGAATTGCACACATGGTAGCTAATAGAGGTAAAGATCTACCTCCTCCTCGAGGTTCCATGTCGTTGTTTTCTACAAATTCGAAAGAGAGATAGAGAGAGAGAGAGGTTAGGCTTGATCTGAAGTGGTCGTGGTGGTGCCGTCTGTTATGTATTTTGCGATATAATAAGGAGAGGTGTGTGTCAACAAAATGGTAGAGAAATGAAGCTCGGGAGTTGAGGATTAGATCTGGTGAATTTGGGTATGGTGAGATCTGGTGATTTATTCATGTTTTGTCACGTATGCTTTTAATACATATATATATACCTTTTTTTATATTTTATTTTGAGTAGATGTTTGGTTTATTTTGTTTATATATTTAATTGATATTTGGTTGATTTGATGTATATATTTAATAAAAACGAACATTAAAAATTTAGCAGATATATATTAAACATATACTCAATATATACTTAAAATATATTAAACATATACTCAATATATACTCAAAATAAACTAGGAATACACCATTTGCTAAAGAGCATAAAAAAGTAAAAAAAAAATTGCTGAAAAGCATATTTTTGTAAAAAAAATGGTCAAAGAGCATATTTTTATAAGAAAATTGATCAATGTGTAAAAATATAATATTAATGTATTTTTTAGGCATTTCCGAAAAAATCTCTGGATATAATAGTTTCTTAATTTATATGAAACTACCTAATAGAGAGAGTATCAAGTTATATTAAATAAGATTCGGATTGATATTTCACTAACTCCGAGTTACATTAATTAGGATTTAAAGTCTCAATCTTTAAGTCCAATTTGAAAATTCAAATTTTACAAAAATTCAATTCACTTGAATTTTATTTTACCAATTCTCAATGAAGTCAATTCATTTTAAGATTGGGAAGAGTTTTACAAGAAGTCAATTAATTTAGAGTATGTTTGGTACACTTTAAGATTGGGAATAAAATTTAATTCTTAGAATAGAATTTTATTTTTTGCTTTGGTATACAAATAATCTAATTTTTTTTATTTTTTATTTTTATCTTTTTACATTTGAATAACTCCAATTTTCATTAAAATGATATATGTTTTTAAATATAATTATTAATGTAATTAAGGTGTACCAAATAAGCTCTTAATGAACTTCATTATTGAAACCCAAAATGTTTTCATTTAAAATTAAACATTACTATTTCTATATAACTGTAAAATAAGAAAATAATTATACTACTTTTATCCTTTTTGGTGAATTATTTTTACTTTTCAATTATTTCAAATAATATAATTCAATTGAATTCTATCGCTTTATAATTTATTCCAAACAATAGAATTCAAATCATTAATTGAATTGAATTCTATTAATAGAATTCAATCAAATTAAATTTTTGTACATAATTTATTCCGAATGGTGTCTATAGTGTGCTAAATCGCTTAACATTGAATCAGTTTTTTATTCATGGAGAAAATAGTTAAATTTAATAATGAAGTATGTCCTTACTTGCAATCTTATGGAGCTCTATGCTCACACAACCAATAGACCTCAGTCATGAAACCCACATTAGAGTCCAAAGGTAAGTGCAAGTCTGCTACAGCTAATTTCTTGCAATTTTGACTATTTGTCTATTTCTATTCCTTCCTTACAGATTGTGAAGCATGAAGAAATACCAGTTGGTCCCCCAATAAATGGGCACATGCTTATGCCTAGACATTGGCTCATTTTGCTTTGAGTTGTTGAGGATAATGTCCTAGATAACGAAGTTGCAGTTTTGGTAGGTTCTGCAATAGATATTTTGATGCTCATTCGTCATGTTGTATTTGGACTTTTGTTTTCTGCTACAGAGCTGAGGGATTTATTTTTGTTTTTGCAGCTATACATTCATTGCAAGTATAGTGGAAATAAAAAAGAAAATTACCCATAATTTTACATTCAAAAAAAACCAGCATATGCACACCAGATACAATTTTCTTTATAAATTATATAGAAATTGTTAACAAATATCATCATTACAAGGGCAATTTAATGGTCTTCTCCTCTTATTGCAGGAAAATTCTCTCTAGAATCAATTTCCCTCTAAAACTAAAGAAAATCTATGATACTTCAGGATATAACTTCTCCACCATTAGTTGCTTTTATATTTGCCCTTGATCCAAAAAAAAGCAAAGTTCCCTTGTACTTACATAATCTGATCATAGTGAAGTAACTTATGACCTCAAGGGTGTTTGAGATCCTAGCATTTTCCATTTACATTGCCTTGCGGATGCCAGAAACTAGGCTTTATCATTTACAGCTATAGCCGGACTCATCTTCTTCTTCCTCTCACTAAAACTACGGTAAGAAATCAAGCTTGGGAGGCAACATTGAGAGGATCTAATTGATTTCTCCCTCTCAAATAAGGGCTCTCCATCAGCAGTCCTTTCACTACTACAGACACTATTAAGTCCTGAGACATAAGGGGTACCGGAGGCAGATTTGGGAAGAACATCGAGAATGGTTGTCTTCACTTCTATTTTGCCATTGGGAATATTCTGGTTGCCTGAGGTATGATGATTGTCAGCATCTGCTTCTTCTCTCAAACTCTCTTGGAAAAGTTCAGATAGTTTCTTCTTCCCCGTTGAGGATGGTTCCGGTATGGAACCAGGAAGTCTATCCTCTTTGTTGATTTTAGGGGTCCCCAAGCCAAAGCTGTGATGCACTGGGGTACTGCCGCGAGATGGGGTAAATTCTGCATAAGGAAGAGAAAAATCACATAATTCACATAAGTCAACATTTCTGCATGCATTAACATCTCTCATGCACATTAACATAGAAACTAAAAATAATATGATTGGTAGTATAGAAAATGGCAACGCATGCTGGAACCGACTAGTCAGCAGGATATAATCAAATTCATGATTGGTCACATTCTAGAGTCTATATAATGTCATATTGCATAGACTAGCTATGTAACTTACGAGTAAGCCACAAATTTAGTTCAAAGTTCAATACATTGCAGTAATGTTTCGAGAGAAACCACCCAACAATTTGGATGGAAAACTGTAATAAGCTTCCAGAAAAATAAAACATTTTCTTACCACCATTAACACTGAAGAAATCATCTTCGCAGTCTGAGTCTAACCACGGTTGGGAATCAAAAAAGGTTTCATCTTTGGTGCCTGCAAAAAGTAAGCAAAGCATATATCAACTTCAAGCCTCAAATAAGCACAAAAACTAGATGAAGCAGAATTTGAAACAACAGTAAATTTAATCATTCTTGATTATGAGGCTTAATTTATAAAATACTCATTTCCTTAATTTGCCAAGTTATCCAAGAAAATCTGGCTTTCATCTCTTATTCATTTATGTCAGATCCTCACAGAAGAAAAAAAAAAAAAAATAACTTGTGTGAATCAGAGCATTCAATGTCATTGTCAGACCCCCAATGGACTGGGAAGATACATCACAAACAGCTACAGTAATCAGCTATAATTTACATCTTAATGTTTGCTGATGTTGCTGTTCAGTTTCTTCACAGTATTCCCAAATATCTTATAAATTATAGATATCAATTAATAGTGACATTCATAACAAAGTAAACAAATGAAAACCACATTTCAATTCATTCCAAAATTGTGGACCATAACTCCCCCAGTCTTCTTCAGGAATGGTTAACATTTGCCACACCACACATGATCATCAATGTGGCAATAACTAATGGCCCCACATAGGTGCATACTTTCAAAAGGCAAGGACAATTTTCACAAATCAGTCTCTAATATTAATTATAATAAGTAGGTTGTTGAGAGTAAGTTAATAACTTGTCTGAGTAACAAAAGGTTACAAATTTAGATGACTTATAGCAATGTGGTGTTCTGCTAAAGAATCCAAAGTTAATACATTGCCAGATTCAAGCAAAGATACACCACTCTGCCTAACCTCTTGTTATAACCAGTTTGGGAAAAACACAATCTTCACAGCTAAAAACCTGGGTTTTATCTTCCACACTGTATAGTTCCTATTGCTATTCTTGCAGAACAACAGCATAGACTCTTCAATAAGAAAATATTAATCAAAAGAAAATTAAGAAAAAGTGTTCCAATGCACAACTCTTCACTTTGCAAGGGCCCAGGGACATTTTTCTATTGTACTAATTCCATCAAGGGGAATTTTTTTTTTCATTAATAAAAATCCTTGTAATTTCATAAGATAAGCAACCTTTTCCATACCACAATATCCTCTTTTCATGTCTTTAATCTTCCAAGATTAGGCTACTAGTTAATTCTATCTTATAACTAATAAAATAAAATCAATAAACGTCATAAAGAAAAGAATCAATAATTAAAAAAAATCAATCAATAATAAAAATCAATCAACAGTATACTAGAAGGAAGCTGAAAAGTTCCCTAAAATAGTGTAAAAAAGACATTAGAAGATCATACATAAAAAAATATTTAGAAAAATAAACAAAAACTAATTTGACCAAAGAAAAGCAAATCATCAGAATTAATACAATAACAAGCCGGCCGGTCAATCAGGCAAATGATCAACCACACCAATAACATATCTAAAATCTATTCATTAAGAAAAATATCACTGTAAAATCCACACAAAAACAGCACCAAATATTACTTAACAAAAAAAAAAATCTCTAATTTTTATTAAAATATTTTTCTTGATATCTTAAAGCAAGCATATGATCATACATCTAAAGCAACTCCAATATACCCCACCACTACCACCATCACTCCACCACTAATTTCAGATCGCACATAAAAAAAAAAAAAAAAAACACCTATTTCATTGTTTTAATCATTTAAACAACAAAACTAAACTAAAGATTAAGACCATACCATACTCCTCAAAAGTCTTGATTGAAAGGCAGTCACCATTGACCTGTTTATCTTTGATGGGTGATTCTGGAATTACAAGATTGTCCGTTTTAGACCCAAAAGACACTCCTAATTTCATGGCTGACTCTGGCGTGCCTTTGTGAACTGAAACGCAAGAACCCATTTTCTTTCTCAGCCTAAAGAAACCCCACAACCACAAAAACCACCAGTCTGAGTCGTCTGACCATCACAGATACTGAAAAAAAAAAACTGAAACAGGTTTTACTACTCAATTAGACACAGAGAGAGATAAATAAAAAAAAAACAGAGCGTTTCTTTATTTTCTTGGCGTTGTTGTAAAGGAGTGGAAACTAGAAAATGGGTTAAAACTTAAAATAAAGAAAAAGAAAAGAAAATCTAGAGAGAGAGAGAGAGATTGCCCTCGAAAGGGAAGTTTATAGACTTATAGTGAAAGTGTAAGTATATATGACGTGTGAATACACAGTGTATAAGACCTGCAAAAGGCAAATATGGGTCCCATAGATTTTTTTCTACCTTCTGAACTGAGTCATGAGTGTGAGTCAGTGAAAATTTTTTCTGTGGACTGAGTTGTGGGAAAGAGAAAAGGGGTTGGCTTTTTTTATGGTTGATTGGCTTATTGGGTCTATGCTTAATGCTTCCATTCCATGTGCCCTGTGTTTCTTCTTGCTTTTATTTTATGGGTTTTTTCTACTTTTTTATTCTCATTATTTGTGTGCTTATTTTGTTTTATTGTTATTTATTTTGGGATAGTTTTGTGTGTTACTACTCGTATCATATTAAATTTATTATTATAGCTTAAAAGATAAATTATTTTGTAAGTTCATATGAATTTCATGTATTTATAACGGTAGAGTGCAATATATTTTAAAGCATTTAGTGTACTTCATAATTTTTAAGCTTAAAAAATTAATGGTATATTTGTTATATTATTGAACTTTTTAGTTTTTATTCAAATTACAATTAAATTAAAAATAATAATTATAATTTAAATTCAATATGAACAAAGTCGAACTTGATGAGACTTTTTAAATTTCATGAGTCTCAATTTTAATTTTATCATTAAATTTAAATTTAAATTTAACTAAGATTTTTAAATTATAGTTTTCTGAAAACGATTCCGTTACCACTTAATTAAAAATTTATTAGTTCATTGGCTTTATATTTTTTAATTAATTGAATAGTAGTTTTCAATAAGTGACATTAATTTATAAAGATAATTAAAAGATTTGATTACAAGTGGAATTTGGAAAGTCTAGTTTTTTTTTTTTTTTTTGGAAAGTCTAGGTCTAAGTAAAGATGATTTATCTGCTTTAATTCAGGGCTTATTGTCCCTTAGTTAAGTTTTACCCCCCCTCATATGCCCTGTCTTTATGGCAATTGGCAAGTTGTTAGTTTCCTGATCCTCCTTTTCATTGTTATTTACACTTTCCTTTTTGTTTCCCTCTTTTCAAGAACTCTGCATAGCACCTACTAAAGCAAATAAATTTTAAAAATGGATGCATAATCATTCTTTTTAATCATTGTCTCATCATCTTATTGATTTTATCAACATGACTATTTACTAGTATTACTTTCTATTAATTGGAAAAAATACAGAAAGTATTTTTTAGGAAACTAATATATACATTTAAATTATATTCTTTATATCATAAGATAAATAAATTATTTTTTAATTAATTTAACTCTAATTAAAATTTAAATTTCAAATCTCACTGTTTTTAACAATTTTAATATTATTTAATTAATAATAATAATAATAAATTAATTATTAAATAATATAGCAATAACAATAATATATTTTCTCATCTCATTAAGGATGAAATTAGACAAACTAATAACAACAATAAAGTGAAAAAATTAAAAGAAAAATAAAAAAAGACTTGTAGGTTGTGATTTGTGGAAGGTTGGTTTTAGCCATCACCAGCCACTTAACAACATTATTTTCAGCATGACAAGCTTGACTTGAAATTTAGCACATTGTGAATTGTATACAGAGTTATCCGTGTGGAAATTGTATAAAATCCGAGTGTCCAACACATCAAATAATACTACTAGACAAATTCCCACTGATTGTACATGTAAATGGATTTATTGCTTTGAATTCATTCCATAACTTTGAATCTCATACTATACTAACTTTTTATCAACTTTGGAAAAGAAAATTTTCACTATTAAGGTTCATAATTTCTTATAAAAAGAAAATTAAATTCTAAATTGTAGTATTCTTTATGCCTTTGCCCTTGGCCACCTATCAAGAATAGAATTTGCATTCATGTTGCTTGCCTGGCTTACCCACCTTCAATCCTTCATCACTGGTGAGTAGCACTGAGTCAACAGTTCAGTCTGGTTATGAATATTTTCAGTCCGATTATTCAGTTCAATTCGAAATTTTTAATATCCGTGCTCAGTCCTACTGGTGAGCTTGTATTTAGAGGCAAAACTACATATAAGATGGAGCACTAACTCTTAAACAAAAAATTACTTATATTATATATATATATATATGAAACAACCATCTCTCTTAATTATTGAAAAAATATTTAAAATTTATTACTTTTGTATACCTATTAAAAAAATATTAAATATTAAATTATTTTTTTTAATATATTTATGCATTATATATGCATAATTAATATATTAATGATTCATGAAAATTAAATATAATATGATATTAATTTATATGGTTATGAGTTTAGTTTTAATTTTTCATTACCCCTACTTGTATTGACTAGTAAATTCACATAAATAATTTAATGGTAATATCGATTATCTGTCTTGTAATGCAAAAAATTATAAATTTAAAATTTGATATTATTTTTTAAAAAAGTATGTGTAAAAAAAGGAAATATACTACTTGCCTGTATAAGAACATATTATGCTTGATAAAGTTATAACAAATTAAGGTCTAGTCACTTTGATAATGTTCCCACTAATATCTGTTCCATTTAAGAAAAGACAATTTGGGAAATGGAGTATTCTAGTTGTGAACATCAATTGGGTATAGTAGAAAATGATTTGTATAAAGTCTAATCAATAATTAATAATTTATTATAATGTTATTTTCATGGGGAAACCTTTTTTAAAAAAAAAAAAAATTAATAATGTTTGGAACTTGATTAATATATCTAGTATATACATATTGTTATTTAACTTTTTTTTTTTTTTTTTTAGAATGGTTATTCATTTATTAGTATAATAGTAGTATTATGTTAGATGGTTAATTCATTAATTAATTGTTGGTCCAAAGTAATGTCATTATTAATTTTCAAACTAAAATTCTAACGTCCAAGGCTATAGTATATATATAATCATCACTATTATTATTATTATTTGTAAAATATAGTATGCAGCATTATTGCCAATTGCCATCACAATAAATAAATCTAATCATACCAGGCAGCAGAGGCACCATCCCTTTGGCATGGTTGCAAAGCAACTAACGTAATGGAGTACTCTGAATTTAAGTCCTTCCAATCTCCAACTACTATTTTATTGGTAAATATTGCTGCATAATAATAATAATAATAATAATTTATTGGTAAATAAACTAAAAATTATCATTCAATTTATAAAAAAAAAAATCTATTAAATCAATGCATTTTGATTTTTTGGTTTGGTTTTCTAATTTTCCGTTCAATTTGGCTAGGACAAAAATAAAATTTGTCCAATCAATCATATCTAATCATATTTTTCCGAAGTATACTTTTTTTTTTTTTTTGCCAAATTAATAATAGATTTCATTAAACACCAGATGCATCATTATACAACAATTGAGACAATCTGGGAGGACAAATTACAGACCAAGTAGGACACAGAGAATTTTTCAAAGAGCAATTTGCCACCCAATCTACAGCTTGGTTTGCATGCCTATCAATCCATACAAAAGATACAGATTCAAAATACTTTTTCAGACTTCTAATGACTGATAACTGAGCTTGCAATTCCCATGGGCAATCTTGTACACTGCCATTACACCCATCAATAAGGCATTTACAATCCGACTCTATGATGCATCTCTTAAAACCATTTTTTACAGCAATATTAAGAGCAAGAATTAATGCTTCTGCCTCAGCTACTAGTGCTGAATGAACCAACTTCCGAAAGGCCACTCCATCTATAAGTTCAGCTTTGTGATTCCTGCATATTACTGCAATTCCAGCCCATCCAGTAGATTGATAGAAGCTGGCATCAGAATTACATTTAAACCATGATATAGGAGGAGGGAACCATTTGCCAACTCTTGTATCTTGGGGTGTCCTGACTGAAGTTGGATTAGAAATACTAGTATGATTGAATTCTGCTACTAATCTCCTTGCTTTATCCACTGCTTTCAAAGGATCGGGAGGCACATGGTTGAAAATCCAATCATTCCTATTCAACCATATATTCCAGCAAATGCAAGCAGCCAAATCCATCACTTTCATATCTCCATAGAGATTATTTATATCAGAAAGATTTTCCCACCATGAAAGGAAACTATCAGTGATGGTTGAATTAGGACAGAATCCAAGGTTTGAGGCAAACCATGTAGCCCGAGCATGATGACACAAAAACAACATATGCTCAATGGATTCCACTCCCGAGCCACAAACATCACAGGTTTCATTATCTGCCATGTGTTTACGAAGGAGCTGATCTTTTGTTGCTATGGCTTTTCTACACACCCTCCAAATAAACATAGAGATCTTAGGAGGCACGCACAATTTCCAAATTGAAAACCATGTATGTTTTGGTACTAAAACCGAAGCTTGCGTACTCAAAGATGCTGCAATCTAAGCTTTTTCTTTAACATTAAGATGGTAGGCTGATTTAACTTTAAAACTGCCATTCTTTTCCCAATGCCAGACCCAAGTATCTTCAGCCTCTTCATTACCAATTGGGATTTTAATAATGTGAGATACCTCATTAGGAGAGAAAACTTGCCTCAATTTTTCCTCATTCCATCCCCTTCCGGACCCCATCAAATCTTTAACCAAAAACATGCTGCTATCATTAGGTGGACATGATTGGATTTTAAAATTTGGTAGTTCAGGGACCCAAGGATCCTCCCAAATCCTGATTTGCTTCTCATTGCCAACATTAAGTCATATCCCTTTCTTTAATACTTCTCTGGCAGCCAACAAACTGGACCAACCCCAAGAACCATTATAGCTCTTTTTTGCATTCCAGAAATCAGAAAAGGGAAAATATCTTGCTTTCATAATTTGAGCCCATAAACAATCAGGAAGGCTTATCAAACGCCATGCTTGCTTCGAAAGCATTGCAAGATTAAATTCTTCAAAACTTCTAAAGCCAAGACCACCTTCCCCTTTACTAATTGCAATTTTATCCCATGATAGAAAATGCAACCCCTTTTCTTCTGAATTCTGACCCCACCAAAATCCAGCCAAGATATTGTTCATTTTCCTGCATACTGTGGAGGAAATTTTAAAGCATGACATAAGATAAGTGGGTAAAGCTTGAAGAACAGCTTTAACCATAATCTCACGCCCACTATGGGATAGTAATCTTCGTTTCCATGAACTTGCTTTTTGATGGAGTTTCTCTATTAAAAAGGAACATGCCTCTGTCTTCGATCGACCCCACCGGGATGGAAGGCCTAAATATTTTTCTCCATCGTGCATTTCCTTCATCCCTATCAGATCAGAAAGTTGCTTTTTTAACTGAGGTGGGGTAATTCTACTGAAGAGAATAGATGATTTATAAACATTAAATTTTTGTCCTGAGGCCTTACCATACTTGGACAAAATAGAAGAAATGTTATCAATCTCTGTACTTGAAGCTTTGCCAAAAAGCATAGTATCATCAGCAAACAAGATATGAGAGATTGGAGGACACCTCTTGGATAACTTCCGAAGTATACTTTAGTAAAGTAAACTTTCTGAAATATTATTTTCAGAAAGTAATTTGTGTTTATTTTGTATATAATTTTTTAAAAAGTAATTTTTGTTTGTTTGATTTTATATTATATTTTTAAAAAATTAATAATGTAAAATATAATATTATTCGTGTAACTAGTTGACATATGTAATTATAATTTGATTTAATTTTCACATTAGCATTCTAATAATGAAATGAAAAATTTAAATCCCTTTTTATGAAGAATATTCAACGAATTTTTTCACATAATTGGAAAGTTCAATTTTCATAATAAAATTTTGATATTAAAAATAAAATTTAATATGTAAAATATCTATAATATATTTGGTGATGGAGCTTGAAGAGGAGAGGAGACCAAAACTATCGCGTGTGTCTACAGGTATTGTGAATGGAAGAGGAAAAAAATGAAAAAAATTTGATGGTTTTTATTTTTAATGAAAAAGTAAATATGTCAATTTATATTTATCTCAATTCAATAACTCTCATTTACCTAATTCTCTAAAGAAGTTATTTCCTGTGTGAAAATGAAGTGGATATTATTATTTTTTAAAAATTTTATTCAATTATAACTATCAAATAAATCAATTTTTTCTATTTTTCAGGAAGTTTTACTTTCTTACCTTATTACTTACCCTGTACCAAACAAACCTAAACTTTAATCTATTTTGTTTCAAAGAACATTTATCTTTTACATCTATCATTCATTATTAGAGTTTTTAACAATTTAGTGGCAATTATTATATGAGAGTTATCTTTATTAAATAATTTATAAGGGTTTAATGCATTTGACCTTTAAATGAATATATATATTATGTAGATTTTGACCGGTGAGATTTTAAATTTAAATTTCAGTTATAAATCAATTTTTCTTAAAAAAAAAAAAAATTCAGTTTGAGATGATCTAAGATCCACATTAATTCTACAAAACTAAAAGAATCCCGATTGGAATGACTCGCAAATTAAATATCGAGTGAGAATTAATCTATAAATTCATTTGATTTAATATGAATGTAACTCGATTAATCCTAACACAGGCAAGGAAACAATTCCTATTTAGGCCATGGAGTGTATACATATGTATATATGGCTGCTAAGCTTTCTGTTTCCAATGTGACAGGATAGGAGAAGTGTCCTAACTTTTAAGGCACAAATCATAAGATATCCATATTCCATGGAATGGGATAGTTTAACAACGTTATCACAATATTTCACAATTTCGCTTATTAGTATTTATTAAAAACTACATGCTACAAAAAATAGTCTCATATTTAAAAATTATAAAATAATTAAAAGTCATATAAGTAATAAATGGTCAACCATCCAAGTAACTAGTGTTAGTCATTTTGATTATGATTGGACCCAAAACTCTCTCTTCCCATATTCACCTCCTACCTTCTCAATTCAATTCAAAATCAAAAATTCAAATTATCACATGGTATCAAAACATCCGGTAGATCAAATCCCAGTTGCACTTGAGGGGTTTTGTTATAAAACTACAAACTAGAAAAAATAGTCTCACATCTAAAAATTACAAAATAATCAAAAGCCATATAAGTAATAAAGTATCAATCATCAAAGTGATTAGTGTTAGTCATTTTGATTATGATTGGACCTAAATTTTTCTCCTTTTACCTTCACTTCCTACCTTCTCAATTCAATTCAAAATAAAAAATTTAAATTATCACATTGCATTTATATTATCAACAACTGACTTTACATCCCACACATGGATATGAACTTTGCATCACAACCACTAATTTTTCGCTTTAATAACGAGTCTAAAAGTTTATTTAAAACAAATGAATTTCACAAATTGAATTTTACATTTTTAAAAAATTTTATATTTGAAATATTAAAAAATGTTCATTTCAAAAAGTTCAATTCAATGGAGTTGAATATAATTAAATCAAATTTTATCAAAATATGTGAAATTTCCAAATAAATTCCACAAAACTAATAAAAAAAATTGTAAAGACAAAAATACATTTATTATTTCTCTTTTATTCATGCTTTGTCTCTCTCCTCCTCTTTCTCTCTCTAATATTTTTTCTCTCGTTACTTTTTTTATTTGTTTTTCTTACAACTAATTTTTTAAGTTGTTTTATTTTTTAATTATATTTATTATATTGATAATATTTTAATAAATAAGGAAAAAATAACTCAATTATAGATTTGTTTCATGTATAAAAATATGAAATTTAATTGAATTTCATATTTTAAATCGTATCTTTCTAAATATGAGAATTTATTTTAAATAAATTATATATTTATAAATCATTTATTCCAAACAAACTATTAAATCTTAATTTAACATTAACATTAATAGTAACATTAAATCCCCCATTTGCTATAAGTTAAGTGCTTAAGGGTACAAAATTCGTTGATTAACAGAAATACCCATTGACTTTTGTATATCAATGTAAATCTAATTGAAGATATATATATATATAGAATTATTAGTACATTTTTTTTATTTTATATAATATATATTTTTTTTCTTCTTTATTAAAGTTAGTTGCCTTAAGTTTCTCTATCCAGAGGGTTTGGCATATATCTTTTCAAAGTTATATGTTTTCTATTCATTTTATAATTTTTATAGTCCTTTGATAGTTTCTAGTCCTTTGGTAGTTTGTCTTACTCTTTATTTTAATTTTAATTAGATGCCACATGAAATCATATAGATATATAATATTGTCTGTATTAAGTTTTGTTTGATGAAAATAAAAATGTAGACATGCCATTTTGGCTTAACCTAAGATCATGCTATCATCTTTTTTTTTTTTTTTTAATTCTAATTATTTTTCATGCATAATATAAAATACTTATTATCCTTAAGAGGTTAATTCAATTAGAAAAATGAGTTTATTTTTTTATTTTATTGAAATTAGAATTCAATTTTTTTTAAATAAGTACTTAATAAATAGTAATTTTTAAATATATAAATCAAGTATGGAGAAGATACCCTTAGACTCATAAAAAAAAAAAAAAAATTTAATTTTAGATAATGTTTCAATTTAGGTGTGATTGACCCAAAACAAGGTGTAATAAATAATCACCTTTTTAAACTATATAAATAGTAGTATTAAATTGATAAATTTTAATAAATTTAAATCTAGATTGGCAGCAACAGAAAGGTGAGTGTAAATGCATGTCACAGTCGTTGGTTTTAGTGAGAGTTTGGAAAGATAATATATATATATATATATATATATATATATATATATATATAGTTAGATATTTTGGCAAGTGGAAGATAATCTATCAATTATCATCCGATTAAAGCCCTTTATTGAGTACCAATAATTTTGAAGGCTGCGATCTTATACCTTCTCCAAAGTCATTATTTACTTATCATCTTTATCTATTAAATGTGGCACGCCATGTTTTTTAATTTCTTCCTAATTACTTATTATATACTCTCTTCATTTACTTTTTATATATCGTTTTTTATTGTTTCACAAAGATTAAAAAATAATTAATTACGCTAAGTTTAAAAAATAAGATGATTAAATTATTCTTATTGATTATAAAATAATGGATAATATGTATATTAATTATAGAGTATATGATAAATATAGAATTGAAGAAAAAAAATTAAATTTTTATTGGTTTTCTAAAGTGACAAATATTTTAGAAAAAAATTATTTCAAAGACACGACAGATAAAAAAGAATGAAGGGAGTACTAATTAATAATATTTGGCACTTAACTTAGTCAATTATTAGACTCCATTCCTCCCATAAAAATAACTTTATTATAAATTAGGAAAAATATAATTGAATCAATAAATTTTACTAATATTTTTTTAATAGGCTCATTCATTAATATTAAATAACTCATATTATTTTATTAAATTTAAATTACTTTATTATTTAAATAACTCATATTATTTTATTAAAATTAAATTACTTAAATTAATAACGATACTCATTAAATAAGTATATATTAAGAAATTAATAAATTAATCATACTTTCAAAAGAAAAAGTGAATTATAATTTGAGATAAGTAAAAAATAAGAAAAGTGAATTTATTTTTATAGGACGAATGAGTAATAAATAATAAAATCACTTTATTGTAATCTATAATCATTAACAATGACATTGATATGCTTATATATATATATATAGGAAATGATATTGATGCTTAATTAGATAGCTAACTTAAAAATTAAAACCAATCAATTTTTAATTTAATGGTATTTAAGTCGTTTATAGAATTAAAATAAATGATTATTTTAAAAATACTAAATTTTGAGATTTTTTTTTTAATATGATCATTAAAGTTTAATTTGTTATAGGATAATACTTAAACTTTTATTTTTTTTTCAATCATAGATCACCTAAGAGTTTCCGACTAAAACTTTACCGGAGTGCCACGTCACCTCAATCATCTGACTCAGCATTCCACCTCAGATCCGCATCAAATGAACTTGAGTGCACACATTAGAAAAATCCCTCAAAATTTAATGATTTTTAAGGTCATTTATATTTTTTGTTTTTTCATTCTTTTAATTATTTTTTTTCCATTCCAAATATTTTTTAATTAAAAAATATTTTTTAATTATTTTCACTAATATTCTTTTAATTATTTTTATTTTTTCATCAAAATATTCTTATAATTCTTTTAAATGAAAATATTCATATAATTTAAATTTTATTTAATTTTCATAAATTCAAAAATAATTATTTCTAAAAAATCAATCTATAAATCCCAAACCATTAGTTACTTTTTTTTCATTCAAAATATTCATTTAATTTTTTTAAGTGAAAATATTATTCTAATTTAAACTTACTATAAAAAAAATTATGCTAATTTAAACTAACTAAATGCAAGGGTTTAATGCATTTAACCTTTAAGATCCATGTGAATTTTACAAAATCAAAAGAATCCCAATTGAAAACAGAGTGAGAATTAATCTATAAATTAATTTGATTTAATATGAATGTAAGTCGATCAATTCAAATTTAACTTGGTTTAAATAAAAAGATTCATACAAAAAATTAGTGTTAAGAAAAAAAATTAATATTATAACTAATTCAATTTAACTCAAAATCTGTAATTTGACTTAAATTTAATTTGAACTTTTTTCTTCCAATGTGAAATGATTCAACCTTCATTTTTTTTTTTTTTTTTTTTTTTTTGCCAAAGAAATGATTCAACTCACGATATCACAATTTATTTGCAATGTGAAAGCAATGTATTTGCATTGCTTTCATTATCAACAACTGACTTTACATCCCACACATGGATATGAGCTTTGCATCACAACCACTAATTTTTCACTTTAACAATGACTGTTACCCTTTTTTTTTTTTTTTTAACAAATAAATTCAACAACAAATTTTGTAGAATCCATTTCGTATTATACATTTTTTTAAAAATTTTGTATTTAAAATATTAAAAAAATATTTATTTTAATTTTATGAATTCAATTCAATATAATTAAATATAACTAAATTAAATTGCATCAAAATAAATGAAATTTCCAAATGAATTTTACAAAATTAATAAAATAATATTAAAAATAAAAATACTCTTATTATTTCCTTTTTATTCGTGCTCTTTTTCTCTCTTATCTCTTTCTTCCTCTTCTTTTCTTTTTTTTCCTTTCTCTAACATTTTTTTCTCTCTTTATTTTTTTATTTGTTTTTCTTACAATTAATTTTTTTATTATATTTATAAATTAAATTTTAATTATAAATATAAAATATAACTTTTTTAGTTATTTTATTTTTTAATTATATTTATTATATCGAGGATATTTCAAAAATAAAAAAATAATAATTCAATTATAAATTTGTTTCAAATACAAAAATATGAAATTCAATTGAATACCATATTTTAAGTTGTGTCTTTTAAAACATGAGAATTTATTTGTAAATTAATTTTATTTGGACTTCATTTACAAATGAATTTTATATTTATAATTTATTTATTTCAAATAAACTGTTAAATTTTAATTTAACATTCATATTAAATCTCTCATTTGCTATAAGATAATTGTTTTTTTTTTTTTTTTGCCAAATTATAAGATAAGTGTTTATGGGTACAAAATTCGTTGATTAACATAATTACCCATTGACTTTTGTATATCAATCTAAATCTAATTGAAGATATATATAGAATTATTAGTACATCTTTTATTATTATTATTATTATTATATATATATATATATATATATATATATATATATATATATATACCCCTAGAATTGTATACAGGGAAAAAAATTAACCTATCCGTTAAATTAAATAAGATCATAATAGTTAGTAATTAAATAAACATAATTATGGACACTTAGGTATAATTTAGTAGTAAGTACATATGCAATTTGTATAATAAACCCAAATTTAAATCTCATTCCCTTTATGCTTAAAAAAAACGTAAGCATGATTATAAATCAATACATTAAACAAAATAATAAAATAATAAATTTAAATTCGATTTTTCTCCTCAATACTAAAAAATGATAACAATAATATTAATCAAATAATTGTGGCACGAGGAAAAATACCTAACAACATATTTGAAACAAATGAATTTTATAAAATTTTGTAATTTTTTTTTTAATGTTTGAAACATTGAAAAATGTTTATTTCAATTATACAAATTTAATTATATGAAATTGAATATAATTAAATCAAATTCTTTTAAAATATATGAAATTTTTAAATAAATTTTCACAAAATTAATAAAATAAATATTATGAACAAAAAATACCATTTTTTTTTTTTATCTCTTTCTCTTTTCTAGATTCTTGCTACCTCTCTCGCTTTCCCCTCTTACTACTTTCTTCTTGTATTACTCTCTCCTCATCTCTCTCTCACTTTATTTTTTTTTATATTTCTTTCTCAATTTTTAATTATATTTTATAAATTAAATAATAATTATAAATACGAGATATAATTATTTTTTAATTGTGTTCTCTTTTTCAATGAATTTTATTACATTGAGTATATTTTAGAAAATAAAAATAATTCAATTATGAATTGGTTTCAAATATAAAAATATAAAATTGAATTGAATTTTATATTTTAAATTGTATCATTTTAAATATAATTTATTTGTAAATAAATTTTATTTGAAATTCATTTATAGATGAATTTTATATTTCTAATTTATTTGTTATTGAGGCATGCACATGTTGTGTTAAGTTTTTAATATAGATTTGAAAGAACCAACCTTAAAAACTAGCTTGTTAAGGTTGGGGAATCCATTTCTATATTAATCACTTAATATGTTTGTATTTAATCAATGTGGGATATTTTCCCATATCATATTCTTAACAACCCCCCTAAGTGGCAACTGAGTGAAGACAATTTTTTATTAAGCCCAGTTGACACTTGCAAATTTATGATATGAACTAAGTTGATACAATTGAAAACTCAACATGAGCGAAACCCACTACGGGGCAAGAATTGATTGAAAGTTCATCACTGGACGAAAGAAAATTGAAAGAAACCCACCACAGGGCAAGAATTGATTGAAAGCCCATCACCGGGCAAAAGGCAATTGAAAGAAACCCACCACAGGGCAAGAATTGATTGAAAGCCCATCACCGAGCGAAAGATAATTGAAAGTAACCCACCACGGGGCGAAGAAATAAATTTGAAAGCCATCACAGGGCGAAGATAATTGAAATCAAACTAAACCCAGAATATACCGGAAATTGAAAGAGAAATTGAAATCCCAGTTCAAATTATGATATAACAGGAGGAGGTGAAAGGATCGATTATGCTCTGATACCATGTTAATTTTTATGAATGGGGAGGAAGACAAATATAGGAGAGTGTTAAGACACAAACACACACAACACATATTGGTATATTGGGCACTATCATAGCTAAAATGACTAGTACTAGCCAATTAGATGATAGACCCTCACCATATATTAACCATTTATATTATTCATTCCCAATCAATGTAAGATTATTCTTAATTGATTAAATACAAACATATTAAGTGATTAATATAGAAATGGATTCTCCAACCTTAACAAGCTAGTTTTTAAGGTTGGTTCTCCCAAATCTATATTAAAAACTTAATATGGTATCAGAGCAGGTTTGGCCCAGTTTTTTGATTTCTCGGTTTCTCGTCTGGATATCCAATCCCAGTGGCCCGGTCCGGTGTTGCTGCTGCGTTTCAAGGGGAGTATTTGAATTTTTTTCCTAGTTTCCCGAACTGGATGTCCAGTCCCAGCGGGCCCAGTTTCTAGTCCAAGTGACAATTGGATGTTCATTCCCAATTGTCACTTGAGGGGGAGTATTAAGAGTAATCCCACATTGATTGTGAATGAATAATATAAATGGTTAATATATGGTGAGGGTCTATCATCTAATTGGCTAGTACTAGTCATTTTAGATATGATAGTGCCCAATATACCAATATGTGTTGTGTGTGTTTGTGTCTTAACACTCTCCTATATTTGTCTTCCTCTCCATTTATAAAAATTAATATGTTGCATTTGTTAGAAACTAATTTTCTGGATTCTGATATCTCTCTAGCAATTTTTTTTTATTTATGTACCCAAATGCCAGTCTAAGAATTCCTCAGAAAAAAAAATCAATCTAAAAATATATGTGTACCTAAATTTGCTCTTAAAATAGTTATATTAAAATACGAATTATGGAGACTATAGTTATCTATTTGATTAAGCACTTGATTACAGTTTAAATGCAATTAATTATTGAATTTTATAAATTTTTAAGAAATTATTTGTTTCGTATAAAATATTAATTATAAAGTTTCAAATTCTCATATTATAATTAAGACGCTAATATGTCAAATCACCATTGGTTGATCCATAATCTGACGTGGTAGATTAGATTAATCTAAGAATTTCTCCTACAATTTTAATATCTTTAAAGGATGTTGACATGACGTCCACATCAAATCAAAAACTGCTCATGTGATGCCCACGTAGTATAAGACTGCTGAAGTGGTATCCACAAGACATATGATTGTAAAATTCACATGGACATAACGTCAACAATCTTATGCCATGTGAATACCAAATTAACAGTCTATAATAATATTAAGACTGTAAATCTCAAAGTGCTAACGATAAAAACTTCCAATCTCATTTTATTAAAAACATTTTCACATACTTCAAAATGAAAATGTCACTCATATTAACGAGTATTCTGTTGGATAGACATTGATTAATCAAATAGCAACCCCTTATAAGTGATATGAATAAGAGTTTTTGAAAAAAAAAAACTTGTATTTTCAGAATTACATAAAATGGTAGATAATTACCCATTGACTTTTGTATATCAATCTAAATCTAATTGAAGATATATATAGAATTATTAGTACATCTTTTATTATTATTATTATTA
>CATKHJ011076768.1:0-16862 GCA_949750685.1 Vernicia montana
GCGGAATATGGAAAAATTATCAAAGCTCCTTAACGTGCACAATCCTTTTTTTTTTTTTTTTAATTAAGAAAATAGTCAAGCTACCTAAGGTATTAAGTAAATCTACTAAACTAGAACAAATGTAATAGTGGAATAAAATAAGCTCAAAAAGGGTAACTAAAGTTTCAAATATCAGGCATGGTTCAAATTTTAGGAATGCAAATCATGATCACCACATTCAATCCTTAACAATGATCAATTCAATCAAGCCATACTTCAACAAGTCATTGTCATAGTAAAATTAGAACAATTTATCACTAGAGAGAGTTAATTTCAAATCAAACTATCACCATAATTTAATTCACTTAATCGCAAGATTCAATAACAAATAAGGCACTACTAACACTAAAATCCTCACAAGTGTTTTTACTAAGGTTAACACTTAAACCCAACAAGAGTTTTTATAAAGGATTACTCCCTAACCTAGATAGTGTTTAATGGCTAATACTAAACCCTTGAGCAATGAATGCTCTTACAATAAACACACAGGGTGTTAAATGAAAAATTGAAAGCTTGAGAAATAAATTTGCAAGAGTTTGGTTGTTAGAGAAGTTGTTGGGGTATATTGAAGTCCTTTAGAGGGAGTATTTTTAGTTTCCCACCACCAAAGAGCTATTAGAAATAGGTTCAAACCAAATCCAACTCGAACAGTTAGAAAATCTACATTAAATGCTCTTTCAGACAAGAATCGTGGTCACCATCATAAAATTACGGTCACTACAAGGATATCACGGTCGCTATATTCATATGTGTCCAACGGCTAATGCCACGTGGCATATTTCCATTCGCTGCTGATGTTACCGTTAGGACTCTTATTAGCTTTATGAATATCACGGTCGCAACAAGGGAGTCACGGGCGTAGTCAAATGTTAGCGCTCGGAGTTACGGTTGCTATATTGACCGCGAACCACTCTGGATGAAATCTGCAATTCAGGCTTTGAGCTATAGTGCGGTCGAGACAAGGGTAATGCGGGTGCTATATGCCTGTTGCTGGCGTGAATTAGGAGTTCAGTAGAACACTTAGAGATTTTTCTAAGTTCTTGAATTTCAAGCTTTTCTAAGGCATTTTATTTATCAAAATACACTTAGATGAAATATTTGAACTATTCAATTTGATTGTCAAGATTAAAATAGAGATTGACTAAATTGAAAACCCAATTTAGGTCAACAATCTCCCCTTTTTTGATTTTGACAATTAAATTGAATTTGAGATAAAATAACATAAAGTAAACAAAATATAAGGCTCCTCCTGAATAAACAATCCTTATAATTTTTAAGGAAAATTTTATTTTCTTCCCTTTAAACAAATAAGTTTAATTTTCTTCCCCTTAATCAAGTAAAATTTCAAATTCATTGCACTTCTCCCCCTTTGGCAAGATCAAAAAGAGAAATTAAAAGGCAATTAATAATGATTAATGGTAACTTAAACAATGATTAAAAGGGAACATTAAGGCAATTAAGATAAAAGAATAAATAAAGAAAAACACATATAAGAGGTGCATTAAGAAAGTTAAATTTAAAAAAAGACTTCATTAAATAAAAAAGAAAGTACAAGATGCTTAAAACAATAAAAAATAAAAAATAAAAAAAATAAAAGATAAAGAAATAGAAAACAATAAAAGAAAATTTATGTCCCAAGCTCTAACATTCTTGTTCTTCTACAACTTTTTCACTAAATTCTCAATCTTTCAAGTTACATGGAGGGATTCCCATTTTATTTTGCACGTCCACAATGTCTCCATGCATATGATATAGAAGATTGAGTCTTTTCATAATCTTGCTAAATATTTTTTCAACTTTGGAAGAAGATGGAACTCTAGAAGTGGTTTGGGTCCCTTTTTCTTTTGAGATCCTTTCCTCCACTTGGGAAGGACCTCCACTAGGAATTGCATCCCTTGATCTCTTCCTAGATTTTTCTTGGACCCCTACCTCTCCAAAAATATACTCATATGCACCATTTCTTTCCCTAATACACTTAGAGTGTATCATATACTCAATGTCTAGCATATTTGAAGAAGGAGAAAGAAAGGTTTGGAGATTGGCTTTGTTAGGTAAGGTGAGAGCACCAACATGGTTTACAATTTTTGTGATATGAGAAGAGAGCTGAATTACACCCTTAGGTGTTTTGGCTAAGTTTGGGAATTGGTCTACAAGGAAATGGGCAGTTTGGATGGATTTTGATTTGATGAGGCCAAAAAGGAAAATAGATCCTTTTGAGTGACCTTTTCATTACCATCTCCTCTTGTATTTATTAAGAAGGTGATAATTCGATGGAGCACCCAAAAGTGTAAGGTTTTAAAGTGTTTGGCTAAAGAAGATTTAGGATCATACCTAGATTCAATGGAGAGCTCCCTCTAAAATTCATTGAAATCCATGTCAAGCCCATTGAGATTTGAGGCCCCTGCCTTTTGAAAATTAAAGATATCCGCAACTTCTAGTCCCAACCCGTACTTCTTACCAAAGAACCTAAAGTGAATGCCATAATGGCCATAAATAGAGGAAAACTTCTTTTTTAGGACAAGAGTGGCAAGGAATTTCTTGGTGAGCTCCTTATGCCCATCTTCGGTGGGAAAGGTAAATGTCCTCCATTGAAGATTGTTCAAGTAGAGAACAATATCTCCATCAATTCCTAAGGTTCTAAGATCAAAAAGTTTAGGGATTTTGTTGGCTAAAACAAGTTTGAGTTGTAACTTTTCTCAATTTTGTTTCTCCTTCTTAGTGACCCTTTTCATAAGCTCTAGGGTGAGGGTTCTTGAGAAGTTTGGGGTTGTTTCCCCTTAGAATACTTGGAGGGCTTAGTTTTGGGTTCCGTTGAATAAAATAAAGAAGAAAATAGAGATGAAGTGAACGATTCGGAAGAGAAAAAGTGTGCAAAATATTAGAAAATAAGAGGGAATGGTTTATAATAGTTGTGAATAGTGTGTGAGGTGAAAATGGTGGTGGTGGGGGGGGGGGGGTGTTTATATAGGCATTAGATGCCCAAAAATAATAAAAAAAAAAAGGCTATATTTTGCATTAAATGCAAATCTGGCCATTAAAAAATGACTATATTTGTTTTCAGGTAGAAATGTAAATCGCGACCGCGATATTCATATTTCCTGAGTAACGGTAAATAGAAAGAGGAATTTCGTGTTCACAAAGAAGAAAGTGCGACCGCGATCTTTGAAAATTTCTAACGGGCAAAAGAAATTTAAATGTCGCTCTAGCTAATTGCTTGTAGTGACCGCGATTTATAGGTTTTTCAAAAAACAAGAGAAATTTATGAAAAACTTTTATGCAATTCAATCATCATCAATTTGAATAATAAAAAATAATATGAATGCACATCTTCAAACATTTAATATGCATACATATGACATAGATTATTTTAAACACAAAAAAAATTATATGCACACAATCTATCATATTAGAAAATTGAAAGGAATAGCATCATTCAAAATGAGGAATTGAAATTGATTACCAACAATCAAGTTATACATAGAAAATGTTATGCAAATAAATAAACAAACAAAAATTTTATGATAACTAGCTTCCATCAAGTATCCCTAGTTCCCTCTTAATGAAGTTTAATCTTTCTTCATTTAGGGGCTTAGTGAAAATATCAGCCAATTGGTTAGTTGTATCAATAAATTCAAATACAACATCCCATTTTGCACATGGTCTCTCAAAATATGATGCCTAATATCTATATACTTACTCCTAGAATGTTGGATAGGATTCTTTGAAAGATTTATAGCACTTGTATTATCACATTTAATGGGAATGTGATCAAGTGTTTGTCCATAGTCCATGAGTTGTAGTTTCATCCAAAGAACTTGAGTGCAACAACCCAACGCCACATATTCTTCTTCGGCGGTGGACAAGGCAACCGAAACTTATTTCTTGCTATACCAAGAAACTAAACACTCATCAGGAAAATGGCAAGTTCCAGAGGTAATCTTTCTATCTAAGAGACTACCGGCATAATCCGCATCGGAATAACCAATTATGCTAAATGAAGAATCTCTAGGGTACTATAATCCTAATTTCAATGTTCCATGTAAATATTTCAAAATCCTTTTGACTGCATTTAAATGAGACTCTTTACGACAAAATTGAAATATAATATACAAGCATACACTATACATAATATCGGGTATATCAGCTATAAGATAAAGAAGTGAGCCAATCATACCTTTATACTTCTTTTCATCTACAAGCTTACCCATTTCATCCTTGTCAAGCTTAGTTGATGTGCTTATTGGTGTCTTGCTACTTTTGCAACCATCCATTCCAGATTTCTTCAATAATTATTTGGTGTACTTGGATTGGTTTATGAAAATCCCATCTTTGCACTGCTTGATTTAAAGACCAATGAAGAATTTGAGCTTTCCCATCAAGCTCATTTCAAATTTCCTAGTTATACACTTAGCAAATTCTTCACAAAGAGTTTCATTAGTAGCACCAAATACAATATCATCAACATAAATTTGAACAATAAGTGTATCATTATTATGTCTTTTCACAAAAAGAGTAGTATCAACCTTTCCTTTTACAAAATTATTTTTTAATAAAAAGGAACTAAGCCTTTCATACCAAGCTCTAGGTGCTTGTTTTAATCCATACAATACCTTAATCAATTTAAAAACATGATTTGGAAGTTTATGATTCTCAAAACCAAGAGGTTGTTCAACATAAACTTCCTCTTCAATAAAACCATTTAAAAATGCACTTTTCACATCCATTTGAAATAATTTAAAATTCATGTGACACTCAAATACTAGTAAAATTCTAATGGCCTCTAATCTTACCACCGGAGCATAAGTTTCATCATAGTCTATGCCTTCCTCTAGGTTATACCCTTTGGCAACCAGTCTAGCTTTGTTCCTATTGATGAAGCCATGCTTATCTAACTTATTCCTATACACCCATTTACATCCAATAATTGGATTATTTTTGGGTTTAGGAACAAGTTCCCAAATTTTGTTTCTCTCAAATTGGTTGAGTTCATCTTGCATAGCAATCACCCAACACTCATCATTTAGTGCCTCATCAATAGTCCTTGCCTCAAATTGAGAAACAAAGGCAAGATAATTATCTAATGTTTTAAAGTAAGATCTAGTACTTGCACCCTTTGAAGTTTCACCAATGATGAGTTCTTTGAGGTGATCTTTGGGATAGCTCCATTCTTTTGGGAGTCCTTGAGTGTGATCTTTTTGTTGTTGAGGTTGAGCATCAACATCTTGTTAAGTCTCATCACCATCTTTTCCTTTGAATTGTTCTCAATTTTAAGCTTTTCAAATTCACCTATAAAATCATCAAAGACACTACCTTTCCTAAGATCAAGCTTACTAGATTCATCAAAAATAACATTCATCTTCAACCACTAAAGATTTCTTATTAAAGACCCTATAAGCTTTGCTAGTGGTGGAATACCAAGAAAAATACCATATCCATTTTGAATGCAAATTTTCCTAGATTATCCTTGGTATTCAATATATAGCACTTGCAACCAAATACTCTAAGATATGAAATTTTGGGATTTCTTCCATTCCATAACTCATAAGGTGTTTTATTTAATATTAGTCTTCTAAAAACACGATTTGCAATATAACAAGAAGTATTAATGGCTTCCACCCAAAAGTATATGGGAAAACCATACTCATTAAGCATAGTTCTAGCCATCTCTACTAATGTTCTATTTTTCTTCTCTACAACACCATTTTGTTGTGGTGTTCTAGGGGATGAAAAATTATGAGAAATACCAAATTCAATGCAAAAGTTTTCAAAAGATTCATTTTCAAATTCTTTTCCATGATCACTTCTAATTTTTGAAATCAAATAGCCTTTTTCATTTTGAACTTTCTTTGCAAAACTTTTAAATGCATCAAAAGCATCACTCTTATGAGTTAAGAAACTAACCCATGTAAATCTAGAGTAATCATGAACAAGTACATAAGCATAAAGCTTTCCACTCAAACTAGCAACTCTACTAGGTCCAAATCAGTCCATATGAATAAGTTGTAGAGGTTTAGAAGCACTTACCATATTTTTTGACTTGAAGGAAGATTTATGTTGTTTCCCCATTTAGCATAGTCCACATGTCTTGTCCTTTGAATATTTGATCTTTGGAAGCCCATCAACTAACTCATCCTTGTTTAGGCTATGAAGCAACTCCATTCTTACATGACCAAACCTTCTATGCCAAAGCCAAGATTCACTGCTAATAGACACAAGACACTTGAAATTGTAGTTAGCTAAATTGTATTAGTTAATTATGTAGGTATTGCCATCCCTTTCTCCTTTGAACATCACTTTGTCATCTACCAATGTAGTGATTAGACATTCTTTTGAGTCAAAGATGACTCTATTACCTTTGTCACATAATTGACTTACACTTAATAAATTATGCTTCAAACCATCAACTAAATAAGCATCATCAATAAGGGAACAACCTTCCTTACTAATTGATCTAATGCCAATTACCTTACCCTTGCAATTGTTTCCAAATGTGACATTTCCTCCTAGCTTTTTCTTCAAGGAGATGAAGAGGCTAGCATTTTCGGTCATATGTATTGAATATCCACTAGCTACATGCCATTCACTTTCATTTGTGGTGAATTTAAGGCATAACTACAAGAAATGTCAATTCATCTTTTATTAGGTACCCAAACATATTTGGGTCCTTTGAAGTTAGTCTTGGAAGGATCCTCAAGTTTCAATTGAGCCTTCCTTATGTAGCAAAATACATTAATGTGGTATTCTTTCATACAATAATGGCATTTTACCTTTGACTTGTAAGTCTTTTTTAGCTTTGCCATATTGTAGTGAGATTTAGGCCTATTTGCATTGATATTATGATGTACACAAGGACATGAATGATGTTGTGGTTATGGGTATTTTTGAACATATCTCTTTTGATATATAAATGCATGATTGACTCTTTGAGGCTTAGCTCTTGAGTCATGTGAACCTCTTTCAATTCTTTTTGGATTTAAAGGTTTGGTGTGTGCTTTTGCCTCCTTATTAACATCCTCTATACTAGAAATTTGAGGTGTAGAGTCTTTAATAAACAATGGAGATGAAGATGTAGATGTTGATAAACTATTGAAGCCTAGACCATATTTTGAAAGGGGTGGTCTTTGAGATACAATGAGTGTATCCAAAGCTTCCTTCCTTTTATGGAATTTTAAAATAGAAGTTCTTAATTCTTCAACTTTTAGTTTCAAAGAATTATTTTCTTTATACAAGGATTCAAGTAATGAGGTTTTAGAAGATATTTCATCCAATGAAATTTTGAGGGTAGCATTGGATGTTTTCAAACATAAAACAAGCTTTCCTAAGCTTTTAAAATTCTCCTCATGTTTTGAATGTTTTTCTTTATAAAACTTCATTTTTGTAAAATATTTTTTATATTTCAAAACCATGGTCTCTAAGAGCTCATCATTATATATATCATCATCACTACAATTATTTAAATCATCACAACATTGAGAAGTAGAACATACCTCATTTGGAGAGTCTTCCAAGGCCATAAAACATGGATTTGCAACCTCTTCCTCTTCTTCATCATTGGAAGAGTCCTCATCCCATGTATCCTTGAAGCTTTTCTATTTCTCCTTGTCCCACTTCTTCTTCTTTTTGAGTTTAGGACATTCCGGTTTGATGTCGCCTAGCTTTCCACACTCATAGCAAGTTACCTCACTCTTCCTATCTTTGTTGGAGTTGGCATTTGAGGTAGATTTGGAAGGAGTCTTCCTAAAGGATCTTTTTTTTTTTTTTTTTTTACTCTTGATGATCTCCTTCACTCTTTTAGAAATCATGGCCAATTCATCATCTTCTTCATCATTCTCATCCAAGTCACTTTGACTCTCCTCATCATGTTGATCTTTGGTGGAGCATTTGAGAGCTATTGCCTTCTTCTTTTTAACTTAGACTTCTTCTTTCTCCAATGTCATCTCATGAGTGAGAAGCTTTCCAATGAGAACATCCGTTGGAAGTCTTTCAAGATCTTGAGCTTCTTCAATTGATGAAACTTTGGATTCAAAGTCCTTATTTGGAAGAGCTCTAAGGATTTTGTTATTGATGTTTTCTAAAGAGTAACTTTTTCCAAACTTCTTCAAGCTTGTGACTATGCCAAGGAATCGGTTGGTCATATCGGTCACATTCTCATTAGGCTTGATCTTGAAGAGTTCATACTCATGAACAAGCATTTGGATATTCTTGTATCTGACTTACTTGAAACCTTCATGGTAGTTCTCTAATGTATTCCAAATGATATAAGCACGTATACATTGTTAAACCCTTCTACACTCTTCTCTTGATAGAGCACTAAGAAGAATTGCCATGGCTCTTTTGTTCTTCTCATTTTCTCTTTTATAAGCATTAACCCATTCTTTTCTTAGAATCATCTCTTCTATACCATTAACCACCTTTGATGGAGGTTTCCATTCTTCAAGCACATTATCCCATAGATCTACAAGGTCACTATCAAGGTAGACCTCCATTTTATGCTTCTAATAAGTATAGTCGGTGCCATCAAAGTATGGCTTGAGATGATTGATCCCTTCATTGGCCATTTAGATCTTTCTCACGCTATGAAGTTTGTAGAAATGAGACCTTTATTGTGATACCACTTGTTTCCCAATATGCACCAAGAAAAGAGGGGGGGGGGGGGGGGAGAGAGAGAGAGAGAGAGGGGGGGGGAGGAGTTGAATTTGTGGGAAATTAAAAAATTAATTGAGTAAGGAAGAACGAAATGAATGAACACAAGGATTTATAGTGGTTCAAATTATAACCAATCCTATATCCACTCCCCAATCACCAATTGTGTATTTCACTATCAATGGAGTTTTAACAAGTTGACTCCCAACTTAGTGTTTAAGCTCACACCAAACTTTACAAGTGTTTTCAATAGGTTCACACTAAAAATCTCACAAGTGTTTTCATTAAGGTTAATACTCAAACCCAACAAGAGATTTCACAAAGGATCACTCTCCAACCGAGATAGTGTTTAATGGCTAACACTAAATCTTTGAGCAATGAATGCTCTTACAACAAACACACAAGGTTTTAAATGAAAAATTGAAAGCTTGAGAAATAAATTTGCAAGAGTTTGATTGTTAAAGAAGTTGTTGGGTGTATATTGAAGTCCTTTGGAGGGGGTATTTATTATTTCCCACCACCAAAGAGCTGTTAGAAATAGGCTCAAACCAAATCCAACTCCAACAGTTAGAAAATTTGCATTAAATGCTCTGTCAGACAAGAATCGCGGTCACTATATTCATTTATGTCCAACGGCTAGTGCCACATGACTGATTTTCGTTCGCTGCTGATGTTACAGTTGAGACTCTTTTTAGATTTATGAATATTGCGGTCCTAACAAGGGAGTCGCGGACGCTATCAAGCTTTGGCTCTTAGAGTTGTGGTTGCTACACTGACAGCTAACCTCTCTAGATGGAATCTACAATTTAGGCTTTGAGCTAGATTGCGGTCGCGACATAGGTATTGCGGGCGCTATATGCCTGTTGCGAGTGCGAATTAGGAGTTCAACAGAACACTTAGAGATTTTTCTAAGATCTTGAATCCTAAGAATTTCTAAGGCATTTTATTTGTCAAAATACACTTAGATGAAATATTAGAACTATCCAATTTGATTGTCAAGATCAAAATAGAGATTGACTAAATTGAAAACCCAATTTAGGTCAACAGAGCCCTTTATTCACTCTCTACCGAGGCAACCTCCTCATATGGATAGGTCAGGATTGTATGTTTTAATGCAGTAGTGAATGGATACCACCCAAACCTTCCACCTTCTATATGGGGAGATGACGATCACCCCGCTTGATTATTCAGCTATGACGAGCTTGTCTTTCGAGGGCTGCCCTGTTGTCTTTTTCGATTGTTTCTCTCATCTAGCCTCGGATGAGAAGTCCACTTATTTGCGAAATCTGTTGGGTATTCCCATCTCGATGCGGGCCTAAAATAGCTGCTCTTATGATGACATTTAGAGGTAGTGCAGGGGATGGGATCCCACAAATGCAATAGGGATAAACCAGTTGGTTAGGTGTTGTATTCTTTATATTCTCAGCACCACCATCTTTGTAGATAACATGAGCTCCCTCGACTTGAGCATTATGCTCGCTCTTCGGGATGTGGACCAGATAAGCACATTTGCATAGGGTTCACTATTCTAGCCTACCTCTTTTACAACATAAATCTCTCCGTCTGTCGAAAGGAGAAAATGGGAGGATAGTAGCACCTAATTGAGGTATAACTTTCTACCACTACACCTCTGTCATTTTCTTTCCTACTTGTACTGACTTCTTCTTTTCCTTCTATCTAGATGTGGGCTTATGACTATGGGCTATTGTTGAGCCCACCTATTGATGGTCTTAGAGAGGATAAGGATCCATTCCCTCGATCGAAGAAATGGTGTCACAACTACTACAACACTTCCCACTCTTATAATCTGGAGGGGAATCAGTATCGGTTCAACTATCTGAGTCTTGATCAGGTAGATAAATAAATCCATTAGTTCGATGTACAACATTCATACTCACCTGACTATTCTTGCAGGTGACCCTTGTTCCTTGGGGACCTTTGGAGGACTGCCTAGCTTACGTGATTAGAGCCGTAGGCTTGACTGAGAGGAGACAACTGCTCCGATGTGCTACCCATTAGCTATGGTATTTGGGTAAGTGCGTGTACTAGTAGGAACAAGGCCTAAACCATCGATGAGTGCCTTACTTGCCTCCTGCTATGGCATTTACTTTCCTGTTAGAAGGCGAGGACCTCGCTGCTATACTAGTTGGGTGGTCAGGTAAGGAGTTTCTTGGTCCAGCTGTGGAGGGAGCCTACATGCACTTCATTAGTCAATATCTTCTCCTTAAGGTTCCTCCCCCTAGTCAATACTTTCTGTGGGAGACCCTAGTCTTCAGGGATGTTGTTGCGACATTTGACGTTAGACATGTTAGTTCGTTTCCTTTTGCTCATTTGGTTGTCATTTCTGCCTTTATATCTTGCTAATCTTACTCTTTTATACAAGGATCGAGTCTTAAATAGTCTCATACTATTGAGGGAGCCTCTTCTTTTGCTGCTACTACTACCAGTTGAGCCTTTTGCTGGCATGGTGGTGGGCCATCTCTTTCCTAGCCTAAACTCCACTTTTTATTACATGAATGATGCTGGTGTATTAAGGGACGTGGTCTTGGACTTGAGTACTTCCACTGCTGTGACCTTTGAGCCTTCGAAGACTACTCATGTGAGGATTCTTCTTACTTTTATACCTTTTCTTATTTTGGAACAACATGCCTAACCCATCCGTTATGCAGGTGCACCTGTTTGTTGCTGAGTAGTATCACTGTCTGTACTCCACTTTGAGGAGACAAATCACACTCATTTCTCAGCACGCAGGCTGAGCTGGTTAGTTTGCACAAACATTCGTATACAACATATACATGAAATCAATAATATCAATATATTCACAAAATTTCAAACATTCAAAGTCATACAAAATGCTTATGCCGTGCATGATTTTTGGATGCAAGATGCTGCTCGGAGGGAGTTGGAATGCATTTTCCTAATCCTAAAAATAATTCTTTATCTAGTGTCTAAATGCTAATGAATCATGACTTAGTGTTTTATAGTAAATCCTCAGGCTCTGAGTTCGTCACATGGAGCTGGGAGGCTTTGGGAGAAGTGTCAGGGGCAGTAAGGATGCGGGTCCTAGTTGGCAGGATTCACGCTTGCAGCGTCACAGGCGGCAACAGGGGGGAGGAAGAGGAAGCAGAGGACTCTGAGGAGATAGAGACTGAGTATGATGTTGAGGAGGAGTCTGATGGTGATTCTGTTTAGATTAGACAGCCTATTTTTCCATAGCTTTGTATATATATACATCACCTTGATGTACATTCTGACATTTTCAGTCATGTGTATACATTTTGACTTCAGATTTCATATTTTAAGTATAATAAAAAGCTTTTCATGTATCTTTCCCCTTATATATTTGCTTGTCCAAAATAAAGAGTGCCAAAAATAGACCATCTGAGCAAAGAAAGCAGCAAACATACCTGTTTGGTTTGCATGGAACACGTGAGGTGGTTTATGCCCCATGCGTGGCAAATCATGGGGCACAGACCTAGGCTTTCTCCCTTGGGATGGGGCCTCGACCTTTGGGCGCGCCCTTCGTGCATAGGCTATGATTCCAGAGGTTTATGTTTTGGCTTTTCCTCCATTTTTAATGCTATAAAATTCTACCAAACACCTCCAGACCATAATATCAACCTTCTGAACTTCCCAAGACACAAACCAGTTTTCCAAAATCATGGTTCTCACGCGTAAACAACAAATTAACAAGCTTTTAACCAACTTTAAGGCAAAAGATTGGGAGCGACTTTCTGCTTTTCAATTAAAAGGGTTGCTGTCTTTACAGAGAGTAGCCATTTATCCCAACCTTCTTGAAGCGCCCATGACCTTTTTGGATCCTAAAACTAATGGTTTTTCGTTTCAATGAAAAAGAGCTTTGCTGCCCACATATGAAGAATTCAACGGCATCGTTAGCCGAACTCTAACTTCTGCTGATATAGCTGTTCCAACTTTTGAGGTAGTTCTTCCTAGAGATGCACTATCCGTTCTTGCGATGCAGTATCCGTTCTTAAGATGCCCTCATCAGAGGTTCTTCGTCATACTTGTGATGGATCCTTCTTAATTGACAACCTCCTAGAGCGGGTTCCTAAATTCAACCCAGATCATGCCTCCTAGCGAAATACTATATGTTTATGCCTTCTTGTTAGCTTTCTACTAGTTACTCACTGCTCACTTGCTACCCGTTATAGCACAGGTGGAGAATGAGAGGACTCTAGTCCCTTTAATTCTCGGTGAAACCTTTGTTGGCTTGGACCATTGTCATTAAACAAGGATATTTACTGGGAGTCCATTGCTACTGCATGTTTGTAAGTTCATTGATTCTTTTCCTTTGTACTGTCACATTCTGACTAAATATCTATTTTTTAACAGATATGGATGCTGGAGAAGCTGGAGAGGATCGCTGCTCCTCCTGAGCATTTGATTACTCATTATGAACCGAAGCACCATACTAGGCAGATCATTACTGGGCCAAATGATTTCGTAGATAGCTAGGTTGAGTTCACTCAGACTATTCCAGACAGAGCATAAGGTGGATGTGCCCTCGGTGGAGAAATCACTCTATCACTTTGCATGCTTACATCAAGAACATCCCTCAATGCGGTCTTCACGGGGCCATTTTCTACTTAGCATAGAGACTCTGCAGACAATATGGGCATAGGCAAGAGATCCCTAATATCACTAATTTCCATTAAGGGAATTTTTGGAATGTTTTGCATATAGTTAGCCACAAAGGAGCCTTGAGTACAATATCAATCTGAGTGAGGATTTCACCACCTCTGATGAGTACAAGGGTTGGGTTGCCTTCCACGAGTAGGAAAAGGATCCATTGGAGAAGGCCAGGCTGATGAGAATCCATTTTCCTAATCGGGCGGAGAAAAGACGCCTTGAAGCAATCGAGAATAACAAGAACAACGGAAAGAGGCCGAGAAGATGATTTAATTAGTTCTAAATTTTCTTATCTTATTTTTAGTCATTCCAAATGTTTGCAAACCATAACAATAGAATAATAAATGCAAATTTATTTATTCAAAGCATGAAATTTACATTTATTTAATAAAAGCACATATATTATTTTGACTTGGTTACAATAGATTTCCTATCCTTTTGCCTAAGCACTCCAAGGAGGATTTTCTGCTTAGCCTCTCTTTTATTATTTTATTTTTCTCAAATTTTTCCTAAAATTTCCTTTTCTCCCTTAAGGTTTTCAATTCTAGCGAGACTTCTTCTTTTTTTCTCACTTTTACCCTGCTCATGCATAAAACTTCTTGAGGCGGTCTAGGTTGATGGGCTCTCGGAATTCATTTCCTTCAATATCGAATAGGATGACTGCTCCCTTTAACATCATTTTCTTGACCAAGTAAGGACCTTCTCAATTAAGCCGAAATTTACCCCTTGGATCCATAGGAAAGATTTTTGCATGTTTCAAAACTAAATCTCATTATTTCACCAAGTTAGGTGAACCTTCTTATTGAAGTGCTGAGCTAGCCTTCTTTTGTACAACTGGTCTTAAAACAAGGCATGCATCCTTCTTCCGTCAAGTAGGGCCAATTCTAGATAGTGGTTTTATATCTATTGACTTTTGGGGATCCTTAATTCCAGAGCCACTCTAAGGGATTGAACCTCAACCCCAATCGGCAATACCGCTTTCATTCCATAAATCAATGAATATGAAGTTGCCCCAGTTGCAGATTTCACTGTAGTTCGATATCCCCAAAAAGCAAAAGGAAGCTTATCAGCGCAGGATCTGGTCGATTAGATCATCTTGCACAGGATTGTCTTAATGCTCTTATTAGTAGCTTTTATTGCCCCGTTGGATTGAGGATAATAAGGTGATGAGTTATGGTGCTTGATTCCCTCTTTTTGTAGCAAAGTGGACTTCCCCTTGAAACTGAAATCCATTGTTTGACACTGTATGGTGAGGTGTCCCATATCTACATATCAGATTCTTTTGAATGAATATGGCCATCTGTTTGGCCTTCATGGTTCGGTAAGATTCAACTTCTACCCATCTTGAGAAGTAATCTATTGCTACCATAATGTACTCATGACCATTAGAAGCAAGAGGCGATATCTTTCCAATGATATCAATTATCCAAGCTGAAAATGGCCAAGGGGCGTGAACCTTTAAATTTACACCAAAAAAAAAAAAAAAAAATTTGGACAGGCCTACGACTGCTGCAGGCACAACCTGTGAAACCACAGGTCACCCCTGCGGCTGCCTTTGTGGCGTTGCAGGCCCCACGTGTGGCAGCAGGGCCAAAAATATGATTTTTTAACCTGTTTAGGCATTTCTTCTCCACTTCAAGAAGTTTTGGGACCCCTCAGCCTATAAATACCGACCCTCTAACTCAGTATTCTTAACTTCCAGTTGTTAGTTGATAGTTATTCTCTTAACTCTCTAATCTTCTTCCTATTTTCTTCATAAAAGTTTTCAAGGGCTAATTCATCATTGGTTTTAGTATACTTAATTTAGTCCTCTTTAGATTAAATTAAGTTTTTAATTTTGCTTTTAATATTACTTTGCTTTGAATATTTAAAATTTTAATATTTTGGAGCAATCAAGTCATTCTCTTTTCAAGGTGAGTATTTAATTTTTATTTTTAATTTAAACAAAACACTTCTTCTTCTTTTAATTTTCTTTTAATAATCAATCAATCAAAACATGATAAAGTTGCAAGACTAAAATAAAAACTCCATTGCAAGATGGAAGAACTGCGTGGATTTTGATTTTCATTCAAAGGGATACGCAGGCACACTTGATTCAAGTGGCAAATCCACCTTAAAATAAACAACTTCTTCCCCCTATTACCTTCTATTTTCTTTTCTTCTTCTTTTTTATTTTTATTTATTTTTGAAAAATGTGTGGTCTTCCTAAAACCCATAAGGGCTAGAGAAGTTATCCCCTAATTATTTATTTTTATTGTAACTTTTAATTATTAATTTGTTGTTTCTTTTATTTATTATTTATTTGTTTATGAATATATGATTACATTAATAATTATCATTTCATATTGTCATCACATAATTTAAATTATTCATGAAACAACCTTTTTCATTGAAGCTATCTTTATATTAATTGGTCAAACTATTTTTTAATAAGAATAAACCAAAAACCTAGTTCCTGAATCCTCTTTGGTTTCGAGGCTAATGCACTTTTCTTTTGGGATAATTTAATGGAGTCAATCAATGGGTTTTTACCTTATATTTTCCCAATTAAAAATAAATTAAGGTGGTGACTCCCAAAAATTAATTTTCAAAAATGAATTAAATAAGCGTGAGCGCTTCATTCGTGAGACTAGACCCAAACAAGCATTTTGATTCTTTAGCGGATCGGACCGGTGCTTGGTGAGGCCTTACAGTTGGCGATTCCATTGGGGACCACTTTCTTTTTAATAAAAAAGGAATAAAAAGGACTACCAATTGGTTTAATTGAATAATCTTAAAGTTTGGCTTTTTAATATAATCATAGCTTTCATGCATCATTTTGCATAGGCTCATGGCCTCCAAACTTAGCTTTAAGGAAACAATGGATAGCAACTAGCATTGAGTGGGTAACCCTCCTCGGATCTATTTGCCAATAGCAAAAGCATCCACCCCGTGATGAATCTTTAAAGGTGTAACGAGCAGTTCGTACAGTTGGACCCTCGCGAGCCTCTTTGACTCACATGAGGTTAGGTATATCATTGCTCTAGTGTGACTAGTATCCTTTTCAAGCCGCTTTTACCCTTTCATATAATGAACCTAGATATTGGATTATAGGTTATTTGTACCATAAATCAAGCCTGTTATATCATAATCGTGAAATATTTTTCATTGCATACATACATATCACATGCATACCCAGAAACCTTGAGGCCGGTGGAAAGTAAACCATCCCAAAACATAAGGCTTAGGCCCACAGCCCATTCGCCATCAAACCTTAAAGCCTAAAGTCATTTTGGCCCAAAGTTTTTCCCATCAACTTTAAGCCCTAAGAATTCAACTCTATCCAAACACCTTCATCCATGAACCTTAAACACCATTACCTTAGTCTTTAACCTAAACACCAAACACTCTGTTGCCCAATATGAACCAAGAAGGGGGGTTGAATTGGTGGGCAATTAAAAAATTAATTGAACAAGAAAGAAAGAAAAGAAGGAACACAAAGATTTATAGTGGTTCGGATTATAACCAATCCTACATCCACTCCCCAACCT
>CATKHJ011076786.1:0-13030 GCA_949750685.1 Vernicia montana
TCCCATTATCATTTATATAATGCATTATCTATAGAATATGTATATTCTATATCATTTTATAACTCTAATGGGCTATGAAAATCTCGGGTATTACATTCTACCCCCCTAAAAAAAAAAAAATTCATCCTCGAATTTTAATAAACTTACTTATGACGACTGAAACAAATGCGGATATTTCTGAATCATATCTCTTTCGCTTTCCCATGTGCATTCCTCGATGTTATGATTTCGCCATTGCACCATCACTGTAGGTACTTCCTTGTTTCGTAGCTTTTTTACTTGTCGATCCAAAATAGCAATTGGAACTTCTTCGTAAGAAAGATTTCCATTAACCTCAATAAATTATGGTTGCAATATGTGCGAAGGATCAGATACATACTTCCTCAGCATTGACACATGAAAAACTGGATGTACGTGTTCCATTGTAGGAGGCAGTGCAAGTTTATACAAAACTTCTCCGACTTTACTAAGAATCTCAAAAGGTCCAATGAAACGAGGAGATAATTTTCCTTTCTTGCCGAACCTCATCACTCCTTTCATTGGAGAGACTTTCAAGAATACGTGGTCTCCAATTGCTAATTGAAAATCCTTCTTTTTAGGGTCAGCGTAACTCTTGTGACGACTAAAAGCAGTCTTTAGTCTTTCATGTATAACTTTCACTTTGTCAGTAGCTTCCTTTACCATATCCGGGGCTTCGAGATATTTATCGCCAACCTCTGTCAACAGATCGGAGATCTACATTTTTGACCATACAACGCTTCGTAAGGCGCCATTCCTATAGAGGAATGGTAACTATTATTGTATGCAAATTCAATAAGTGATAGATGCCTATCCCAACTACCTCCGAAATCCATCACACACATACGAAGCATATCCTCGAACGTCTGAATTGTTCTTTCAGACTGTCCATCCGTTTGAGGATGAAAAGTAGTGCTAAAGTCAAGTTGAGTTCCCAATGATTCTTGCAACTTCTACCAAAATCTCGAGCTAAATTATGTAACTCGATCCGAAATAATCAAAAGTGGAACTCCATGCAATCTCACAATTTTATCAATATATACTCGAGCATAATCTGCTGCAGTATACGTGGTCTTTACTTCAATGAAGTGTGCTGATTTCGTCAACCGGTCCACTATGATCCAGATGGAGTCATACCCTTTCATCGTTCTTGGAAATCCTACTACCAAATCCATAGTAACTCATTTCCACTTCCATTCGGGCAATCTTATCTCCTGAAGTAACCCAGAAGGTCGTTCATACTCAAACTTCACTTATTGACAGGTAAGGCATGAAGCGACAAAATTCGTCACGTCTTTCTTCAATCACGGCCACCAATACGAACCTTTCACATCATGGTACATTTTAGTGGCACTCGGATGTACACTGTAAGGATTTTGATGTGCCTCCTTCAAAATTCTTTCTCTTAACCCTTCTTCATTCGGCACACAAAGCTGATTTCCACATTTCAGAATGTCCTCCTCCATTTTGAACTCTAGAGCTTGTCCCTTCTTCAAGTCTTCTTTGATCTTCTCTAATTGAGGATCTTGACTTTGTAAAGTTTTAATCTCATCAATCAATTTCGACTTCACCTAGAAATGAGCCAACAATACTTGCGAATCATTCACCTCCAGTCGCAAGCCCTCATTGAAAATATGTTTTAACTCTCTCACTATAGGTCTCCTCAAAACCGCTATATGAGAAGACTACCCATCGATTTCCTACTAAAAGCATTCGCTACCACATTAGCTTTACCAGGATGGTAAAAAATCTGATAGTCATAATCCTTAAGCAATTCTACCCATCGCCGCTGCCTTAAATTTAAGTCTCTTTGCTTTAAAATATACTGAAGGCTTTTATGGTCAGTATAAATTTCACACTTTTCCCTATACAAATAATGCCTCCATATTTTCAAAGCAAAGACAATTGCCGCCATTTCTAAATCATGGGAAGCATAATTCACTTCATGTCTCTTCAATTACCTAGATGAGTAGGCAATAACCCTTTCGTTCTGCATTAACACACATCCTAAACCAATTCTCGAGGCATCATAGTATATAGCAAAACCTTCATTCCCTTCGGGTAGAGCTAACACTGGAGCCGAGATCAAGCAATTTTTAAGCTTTTGAAAACTTTCTTCACAAGACTCATCCCACTTATACTTCACTTGCTTCCTGGTAAGCCTCGTTAACGGTGCCACTAACTTCGAGAAATCCTTTATGAATCGATGGTAATAACCCGCCAATCCTAAGAAGCTTCTTATTTTCATAACCGTTGTGGGTCGAGGCCAATTTGATATTGCTTCCACCTTCTTAAGATCTACTTTAATTCCTTCCTTACCCACCACATATCTAAGAAAACATACTTGCTCCAACCAAAAATCACACTTTGATAATTTGGCATAAAGCTTATGCTCCCTCAAAATTCGTAACACTGTTCTCTGATGCTCCTCGTGATCTTCTTTACTCTTTGAGTAAATTAAGATATCATCTATAAACACAATTACAAACCTATCTAAGAAAGGTTTGAACACTCGATTCATTAGGTCCATAAAAGCTGCTGGTGCATTGGTCAAACCAAATGGCAACATAGTAAACTCATAATGACCATATCTAGTTCTGAATGCAGTCTTACAAATATCCTCCTTTCGGATTTTTAGTTGATGATAACCCGACCATAAGTCAATCTTTGAAAAATGGCTGGCTCCTTGCAATTGAACGAATAAATCATCTATCCTTGGTAAATGATATTTATTCTTCACTGTCACCTTATTCAACTGTCTATAATCAATACACAGTCTAAAGGATCCATCTTTTTTTTTAACAAACAGAACCGGAGCTCCCCACAGAGAACTACTTGGTCTTATAAAACCCTTGTCAAGTAGATCTTGCAACTGAATTTTCAATTCTGTTAACTCGGTAGGCACCATCCGATATGGTGGGATTGATATCGGTTGAGTTCCAGGTAATAGGTCAATCAAAACTCAATTTTCCTATCTGGTGGCATTCCCGGTAAATCATCAGGAAAAACATCAGAAAAATTTTTCACTACAGGAATATTGTTTGCATTACTATCTGACTTAGTAGTATCTACTACTTGTGCCAAAAATGCTTGACAACCCTTCTTTAGCATCCATTTCGCTTCTATGGCCGAAATAAGGTTCATAGATAAATTACTTCTATCTCCTTGGAACTTAAACTCCTGCCCATTATTGTCTTTAAAAATAATCATTTTACCACGACAATCTATATGGACATGATGTCTGGATAACCAATCCATTCCCAAAATAATATTAAATCCTAAAACCTCCAGTTCAATCAAATCTACAAGTAATTTCCTATCTTCAATTTCAATCAAACAATCTGGATATACCTTATCCACTATCACATTATCTCCCAAAGGCGTGACTATAATTAAGGGTTCATGTATAGTTTCTTGATTCTTTCCTAACTTCTTTGCAAAATAAGGTGAGACAAAAGAATGTGTCGCACCAGAATCAAACAAGCAACTAGCATGCTAATATTGAAAAGAAATAGTACCAGCAACAACATTTTGAAAAGTTCCTGCCTCTTGCTGATTTAGAGCATATACTTTCCCTCTATCTCTACTTTCAGTGGCTTTAATATTACTCAAGGATTGTCCTGCACCTCGTCCACGCCCTTCTTATCCACAGTTGTCTGGTCGGTTCATTTGTATGGTAGGCTGCAACATAGCTGTGACTACCCTTTGACTAACTGTCTGTGGACAATCCTTAATAAAATGCCCCAGTTGACCACATTTCAGGCAAGCTCCCAAAGCTCCTTGACACTCTCCTTTATGTGGTCTTCCACACAGGGTACATATTGAAAATGATTGGTTCCATTGTCCAGCTCTACAAGTACCCGTATTACCGGGTGTTGAAGCGACCAAAACACTACCAGCTCGAACTTGACTCAATCTACCACCTCGAGACTGGTAAGGAGTCGAAACAGTGAAGTTCTGTTCCATACCCCTATTCTGGGCAAAACTGCCCCTTTGCTGGTTACATTATCCCTTATTTTTGCCTTTATGTTTCTGGTCCTTCTTCAGACGTTCTGGTCTCTTTGCTTTGTGTCTTGCCTCTATAAGTTTTTCCTTATCAATTAGCTTGGCCATGGATGAGAATTCAGTGGCTACTAAAACATGGTATAACGGGGCTACTAATCCTCGGCGGAAATGATCAACTCTGCTAGCTTCCGTTGGTACTATGTGAGTAGCATATTTAATCAGCCTCTTAAACTCCTGGGCATAGTCTGAAATTGACATTCCTGGTTTCTGCTTCAATTGCTCAAATTGAAGTGCACGATTCTGTCTTTCACCTTCAAACATAAATTCGTTCATCAGTTCTTGTTTGAACTCCTCCCAAGTGGGTGGATTATCACTATACAATCGCTCTTCAACGTTCCATTGAAACTAACTCCATACATCACTTTGAAGTTGAACGCCTATTAGCTCAATTAATTTCTCATCTGAACATGTCATTCTCTGAGCTATTTTATCCATCTCCTTTAAAAATTTCTAAGGATCCTCTCCTTTTTCTCCCAAAAATTTCGAGGGTTTAAACTTTTTCAAATCATTAACCGTAACTCCCTCTCCGGGTAACAATCGTCTCCTTACTCTACGTGGTGCTCGTGGTATATTAGGAGGTACATTATCAACTAATGGTGCAGGTGGCACTATAGGTGGTGATGGAACTTCCTGTCGCTGACATCTAAGTTCCATGAGTTTTCGTCTCATAGCTTCATTTTCTTGTCGCAATGCTTCTATATCCTCTTGTGGTCTTTGATCTCTACTACTTGCGGTATGTTGTCTTGATCGGGAAGATTCTCGATCAATGTCCCGAATAGAAGCGACATTAGATGCCACATCTGGAACGATACTATCAGCTTCCTGGGATCCTTGTCCCTTTCACTGAACAATTCTATGAGGCAACATTTATGCCTAAAATAATACATAAATATCAATTATTCATTTCAAATTTTTGAAATTCTGATATTCAGAACATGTAATTATCATTTCATATTCACATCAATTATCCATTATCCTTACACATACCATCACATTATTCATATAAATACCATTTAACCTTTCCATATAATCCATAAAATAAAGCCATTTATCACATATATATCCTTTTTTTATACATAATAACATAACATCATTATTCCTTATTCCATAAACATACACACCTATATACAGATACTACTGAACTATAGCATTCTTTCACCTTAGTTCAGATTATATATCACATTTATACATATATATCCGCACTATGCCAAAATTTGATCAAGGTCCATCCACCTATGATCTATCCTACTGACTCCCAGAATCCCTTAAATCATTAGAGCCCTCGCTCTCTGCAGGCCCAATATGCTTACAACCAGTAGACAACAAAGATGAGGATAACAGACGTCTCCTTATAGGACACCTCTCCACAGAATGATCAAGTCTACCACATGTAACACATATATGCTCGGGAAATCCCGGCATAAAATCTCTGAGAGATGAAATCGGTCTTACCTCAGGGTTCCTATGCATACTACTAACCCTTGCCAATTCCCACTTCAAATCCCTAACTTTCCTCCTCAGATCAGTTACTTCACTTCGCATCATGTGAAGCTCCCTCATAATCTTTTCATTACTATTCTTCATCTTAACTACCCAAACTGGATCAGGATCCTCCTCCGGATCGGTCTCCTCTGGATCAGAATATTCTACTGAAGCTACATCAGATACATCCCTCTCTTCAACAGGGTTACGAATTCTCAGCATTTACACATTATCAATCATAGGCAACATTTCACAACTCAATAATAACATTTAGCAACAACATTCATACATATCAGAATGGATGATAACTTAATAAATTACGTTAACGATGATATGACTTAGCGAAATACCTTACAAACAATAAAGAATCCTATGCTCAATGATTAAACTTACAACTTGAGATATGTAAAAATATTAAATCTTAGCTCTGATACCAACTTTTTCACAACCCGTCTTTGAGCCATGACTGTCCTAGGGTATAGGGACACTTAAGGTCACCTAAATCCGTAGAACCCCTTATTACTTATCATTAGATGCCATTAACTACCAAGTTATCATTACCCCAGAATCGAAACCATATTTTACCATTCCTTAACATTCAATATTACATTAAACATTTGACATATTCAATTGTCTATTTAACATCATTTACATACTTATACTTTTGAATTCCATTTTCCATCAATTTTATCGCAGTTGACTTTAATATCTTAAATGCTTGGACTGTAGCAACACTATATAATATCACATATCATGCATACGATATCATTATTACAGACTTTTAAATCTATGGAGCTCTAGAGTGAAACTTTCGAATATATATTCATACCACAATTAAATTAGCAGAGCAATTCCCAAGTGAAAGCTAGAACTTGGAATTTACCTTGCTGGCCTATCAATCGGTCCTAAAAAATAAATAATAACTAAGGAGTGAGACAGAGCTCAGTGAGTACATAATACAGAATGAATAATATTGTACAAATAATAATATTTATTCCTTTTTAAACAATAACGATGTTCATCAAAATTAATCTAATGAATCAATTTTTATATTTATAGCAATAATATATCTTTTAGCAGAAATCATTCAATTTCTTAGAAACGATATGTTTCCCCCATAATCAACGAGCGGCGGCTTACGCCTTGCTCACTCTCACATGCCTAGTCACACGTACAACTGATCAAGTCATACGAACTGGGGTCATTAAACCTTTCCCAGCTAAGGTTCGGATAATCTTACCCTATCTGTAGGTTCCATTACCATTGTGCACAAGGTCCGATGTATTACCCCACATCAGAGGGTTATTCTTCTTTTCATGTAATCATTATAACAATATATCTTTTCTATCCATGAATTAATTTAATGGATAACATATCAATAACAATTAAATTTCTATTATTGGTCATATTAAAAAGACCAAAACAATATAGGCACAATTGGCCAAATGCCATAAAGAATAATTTTCTTAATTTGGCTCAATAATCAATGAACAAATAATGCTTGCCAAAAAAATTGCAATGCATTTTAAACAAGAATTGATTGAGTATAAAAAGCTCATATTCAAGGCACAAAAGCATATAATACTATTTGTACTCACCTCGAAACTCTTTAGCTCCTAATAGTATAAACGCCGACTAAAAACAAGACTCAGTATCTCGGATAATACCATTTCCTTTCAATTCTACAATACATTACACAAATCGAATATTAACTTCTATCCCTTTAACCTTACTAACCATACTTTACTTTTCCCTCCCTTAACCATAAACAAACATCACACATACTCACATTACATAATTAATCATTAAATCAAACATTATATATATAATAGTCAATTAATCAAATCAAGGAATTTAATTCCTTTCCCTTTTCCAATTCCTTAATTAAATTTCATTTTTCACATATGAATCAAAACAAATATATTTTCTAATAATTCATGATATTAATTTTCACTTTAAAAATTAAAATCCCTAAATATATCAATTCCATCAGTTTGGGAAAAATCATTTCTATTCACCCAATTCCAAATTGATCTTGAAATCATTAAATTATATCATATACAAACTTAATTAACCAATCAATTTTAATTAATTCAAACTAAATCCTAAAATTTCCAATTTACTCCATAAACCCTAGAATTTGGGAAAAAAATATCAATTTCATAATCAAACTTTAAATTGAACATAGATTCATCAAATTAATATTCCAATAACTCATATTCATCATTCAATTGAAATCAAATCACTTTGATTCTCCCAAATCCTAATTTTTCCATAATAGGGTGATTTGGAAAAAATCTATAATTTCACTTCCAAATCTTAAATTGATCCTTGAATCATGAAATTAACATAATATTAATCATATAACATGAATCAAATATCAAAAATATTCATCAAATCATATACTTTTCTTATAACATCAATTATGCCTCCAAAAATTCAAGTTTTGTATAAAATCACCATATTTCAATTTAACACTTCCAATCCACTTTTCTATACCCTAAATGATCTTAGATATTATTAAAATTAATTTAGAAAATTTCTCCCCATATATCTTGGATAGGCCGAACCATATAGGGAAAATTTTACCAAAATGAGTTTCATGCATATTTTCACATATTAATCCTTCAATTCCAACCTTAAATTTGTATATTCCATCAAAAGACATATAAAATAGATCCCCCTTGATATTCCTTAATTTAACCAAACCATAGAAATGAAAGGAAAATGAAATGACTACAATCAAACACTAAATCCATACCAATAACCATAAAATAAATCATTAAGCACTAACTCTTTATCTTAGGAAATTTCTAGTTTGCTATCCTTTGAAGCAAGAATAAGTTTAGAGGTTTGGTATTTGAGAGAATTTTGTCTTCCTTTTTCTTTGGGTGGGATAGCACAAAATGAAGGGAAAGGGTAAAAATTTTGCTTATATATCATTTACATGAATGGTGGAGATTTTAGCTTTGATAATCAAATGGTTATGCTTGAATCATGATAAATGGTCATGATTTAATTAAGATCAATGGCCATGATCTTCCTTAGGTGTTATGGTGACAAGGTATAAGTGATAATGGTGAATAAAACAAAAGATTGAACTTAGTCTTCATTGTAGAGAAAGAAGAAAGCAATTGGTGCAAGTAGTTGACTTTAGTCAACTTTGGTGTTTTGTAAGACATAACTTATGAAAATTCCAATTTATCCACCATCTAACTCCTAATTATCCTTTCTTAACCTTAACAACAATCAAATCCTACTAATAGAAACATCAATGGGCTGGCCATGCATAGGTTTTGGGCTTTGAAATCCCAAAGGCCCATTTTCAAGCCCAACCGAACAACTTTCGATTCGTAAAATTTTTCGTAACTTTCTTTCCTTCCTTTTTCATTACTATAATATTTCTCACTTTCTCATATCATCATATACCTTTTAACAATTCATACATTACTCCTTTCAATTTAATTAAATACATACAAATAATAAAATACTCAATCCGTGCATTTAACATACATTATATACAAAGTTCCATTATGTTCCCATTATCATTTATATAATGCATTATCTATAGAATATGTATATTCTATAACATTTCATAACTCTAATGGGCTGTGAAAATCTCGGGTATTACAATAGCATCAAAATCTAATACTTCTAACTCAACCAAGTCACTCGGGAGTTTTTTCCAATCAATCTTTACTATGCAGGCAGTATACTCATGATGCACATCTATAATTTCCTCCAGATGTGTAGACACTTCTTAAGAAATTTTCATTTTCTCTCTACCCTTTCCCAATTTCCTTGCGAAACTCGGTGACACAAATGAATGTGTGGCACCATAATCGAACAAAACCCGTGCATATATGCCTTGGATAGGAATAATACATGTGACAGTGGTGTTAGCTGCTCTGGCTTCTTGCTGATTCATTGCAAATACCCTTCCCTTTTCTTTTCCTTCAGTAGTGAGTCGAACACCAGATGATTGGCTTGTCTCTCTTCCACGGCCACAAGAACTCTGTGCTTCTGATCGAGACATATGAACCGTAGGCTGTGAGACTGTAGGTGCACTGTGTTACCCCTTTTTGTGAGGACAATCTCTAACATAGTGACCCATCTGTCCACAACCCATACATGCCCCAGTGGTAAGCCTACAAGTACTCATATGACTCTTCCCACAAGTAGGACAAGTAGGAAAAGTGAATCCCTGCCATGTAGGTCTCGGGGTACTAAAATTTCTCGGTGCAGAAGCCACAAAAATACTATGGGTTTGGCCTCTCCCTTGGCCTCCCCTTCTAGATTGACTCTGTACTGTAGAAGGAGCTAGAATCTCAGTAGCTTGTATCTGAGTACTGTTTCCCTTTCCTCTACCTTGGTTTTCTTGCCCTTTGCTCTTGTTTTTGTGCCTCTGATCTCTTTCTGCTCTAGTCGCTCTCTCGGTCTTATGCCTTGTCTCCATCGAATTAGCCTTATCTATTAACTTAGCCAAAGATGGGAAATCCACCGAGAGAAAAGCATTGTATAAGGGCGCTATCAACCCCATCCTGAATCTTTCTACTTAGCTAGCCTCCGTAGGGACTATGTATGGAGCAAACTTGATAAGGCGATTGAATTCCCTAGCATACTTAGATATAGTCATCCCTGGCTTCTGCCTCAACTGTTCAAACTGCAGAGCCCTATTGTGTCTCTCCCCTTCTGCTAGGAATTGATCCATGAATAATTGTTTGAAAATTCCTCAAGTAGGAGGATTATCACCAAATAATCTCTCCTCTACATTTCTAGCATACTAATCCCACGCATCCATTTCGAGTTGGAGACCCACCAACTCAATTACCCTTGCATCGGAGCATGGTAATCGCCGGACTAACTTGTCCAACTTGTCAAGGAAGTCTTGAGGTTCCTCACCTTCCTCACCTTTAAATTCCATAGGCTTAAGTCTCTTGAAGTCTTGAATAAAGACCCCACCTTCATCAATTACTCTTCTCTCCCTCCTATTATACATATGATCTTGTGGAGGTGGAGGCACTTTAGCCTATCTAGGTTCCTGTGGTACTCTAAGAGGAGGTGGAGGAGCTTGTTAAGCTTCTCTTAATGCTTGGTTTTCCTCCCTTAACTCTCTTATCTCTTACCTCAAGAGTTTAATAGGATCTACTTGAGGAGGTGGCACATAATCATCTTCATCTTGTTCGATCATTCGCCTATTTCTAGGCGGTTCATCATGGATAGATGCATCATTAGATGCCGCTCTCCTTTCGGGGCGTTGAGACCTCCTTCGGAGAGGAGGGCATCTTCTTCTTGGTGGCATCTATATGATAACATACAAACATATATGAGAAACTTAACATATAAAGATAACGCTGATTTACATATAACGATGACTTCAATTGACAATAAGGAATTTCCTATACTTCATGGTATTTCTTATTCTATACAACTCATATAACCTATTAGAGTCTATTCTAGACTTTAGCTTATGCTCTGATACTAACCTTGTCACGACGTGACTTTCGAGCCGCGACGATCCTAGGGCATGGGTAAGCTTAAGGCTACTGAAAACCCGTAGGAACCTTACCAATCAATCATCTATCAATATCATGTAATCCAATCTCATACAATCTCACAAGATCTGAACCAGACAACCATACTAATCCATAATCATCAATATCATTTATAATTCAAATACGATATCATTTTACAATAGTTTAATGCTTAAAAAGGCCCAAAAGAATACTAATCCAATATATGTACCATGAAGCATCTAAGTTTGAATCATTATCTATATAAAATAATCAAAATAAGGAATTGAGCTATTACATTAATCAACTGAGTTTCCGAGGACAGGAGAAGGAGAAGGCCTTGGAAATTTAAACGATAAATACTAGCTCACCTGAAAAAAATAGAATCGATAATGAGATAAAGCAGTGAATAAAGATTATACTACCATAACCAGTGAAGCTTGGTGATTCAAGGTCGATTTACAATAACAGTTCATGGTTTACATTTCAATAACAATAACCAATTGGTTCAATAACAACAAATGATTGGATTCAATAACAATAAGCAATAGGTTCAATATCAATAATCATATGGTTCAAATTCAATAACCAATCGTTTCAATAATATCAATCGATTGGAGGGAATAACAATAACATATCATGTTCAGCAGAATCATATTAGTACAGTAAGAGTATCAAGTAACTATGTCTTAACGTTCTTCATTTAAATGGCATTATTGTCAAACCCCACTTCGGGCGGTGCAACGGTCCTAGGGCATGGGTAGGCATAAGGCCATCGATCACCTGTAGAACCCATAACATAACTTCTACATATGACATCATTACAGCTAAACATATAACTTATACCCAAGATCTCAACTTGAACATACATATCCATACATATATAGGCATTCTCCTAACAACACATTATCTTACTCATATCATCTTATGTCATATAGTTAATACATATAATGAACCATCTAATAATGCCTTTAAGGCCAAAAGAATATCTCTCCCTTACACTCACATGGAGTATCTAGAATGTATTGCAATACAAAATAATCAAGGAGAAATTACATTAATCCGCTTGGTTCTTTAGAAGGAAGAATGTCTGAAGAACCGAATCGATGAACTTCTAATCTCCTGGAAAAAATGGAATCACTAATGAGATAAAGCAGTGAGTAGATAATATACCACCATACCTTTCAACTTGGGTTTCATATCATAAGAATAATTCAAGGCTAGGTTTCATAATACATAAACATATGGAATCACATAATGAATGGATATCAATATGGTTTAATGGCCATAGATACATAACTATTTATAAATCAAGCAGAGGCTTCCTTATAAGCATACTCCATATAATTAAGAAAAAACCTCCCTACAGGTATGCTTTGAGTCAAATGAGTAGAGGCTTCCTTTCAAGTATACTCTAAGCAGTGGTCCCCTTACGGATATGCTACATGAAATGGATCATACTCCATGACTAGGATCAATACCCTTCCTAGCTAGGGTTCAGATATTATACCTTATCTATAGGTACAATGTGTACAAAGTCTGATGTTTGCCCCACATCAATTTGGGGGATTTCTATTTCAAGGTTCATATATATATATATATATCATAAAGAATAACAAATTGGCTAGGTCTCATACATATAGCTTAATCATTTAGAAGTATGGTTCACAATAATTCATAATCATTTAGCTTTCACAAAAGATTGAATAACATAAGTATACATAGGCTTATAGGATTTTTCATAGAATTTAGGTATAAGCATAATAGTATATTAAATACTCACCTTAGTCAAAAAGAATCTCTATACTCTTTAAAGAAAATCCACAATCACCTCAATTCATCATAATCATCATGATCCTCATGAATTCTTCTAGGTTGAGCTATTAACACACAAACACCCATATAATGGAAAATATATCAATTAATGCTATTAATCACCATATACATGCTAG
>CATKHJ011076964.1:0-14095 GCA_949750685.1 Vernicia montana
GGGTTGATGCCTTCAAGAGCTTCAACAATGCCAGTTGAACCTTCTGAGCAGTAGAGATTAACAAAAAAATTTTGAATAACATTTCTAATCGCCCCCTCTCCTTCAATCCATCTGCCCGATTCATCTCTAAGCTTGACAATGGCATTATTTTGCTTTCTCTGCACTGCTGTAGCATGGAAAAATTTTGAGTTTTTGTCCCCATCAGTTATCCATTTTAATCTTGAACGTTGATACCAAAACTTCTCTTCCATTCTCCAATATAAATTAAGCTCGCTAAGCCAAGTCTCCTCCTGCATTTTGTCATGATTGCTTAATGGGTGCTCATGAAGCTTATCAATTTTGGTTTTCAGGTCTTCAATTATTTCCTTCACATTGCCCACTTCAAACTTGTGCCAAGCTTTTAAAGAAGTTGCGCACTTAGAGAGTTTCCGGTTGATGCTTAGAAGTTCAGATGCTTGTTGATTAGAATTCCAAGATTCAGTTAACCCAAATTAGGCCTTTGTGCATCCTCGATCACTCGTATGATATTAAAAGATTACAGGCACACCTCTCTGGCTATTGATAGTTTAAGAACACTTGTTATTTATGCTCGGTTTAATCAACTCCACGAGAGATCAATCTCGAGGTGAACTCATTGTTGTCTACAATACGATTTGTTCACTTGCGAATATTTAAATTTATATGAGTTTAAATTATATCAAATTTAAGTCCAACATTAACGATGTTTAGCTAAACGTGCTTTAAAAGCGTGTAATGCTTATTAGAATACTTATTTACTAATATAAATTAAGGCAAAACACATTATTAGACCCCTGAACTTTTACAAATTTGTCTATTGAGCTTCTAAAAATTTATTTGTCTACATTGAATTCTCAAACATTAATTTTTTTACATATTAAAGGACCTTTTGACGATTGTGATTAAATTAAATGCATGTTAAAAATGATGTTTAGCTCAACTTTGCTAATAACCGTCAAAAAGTCTTTTAATGTGTGAAAAAATAAAAATTTAAAGACTCGACGTAGATAAATAAATTTTTAAATGTTGAATAAATAAATATGTGAAAGTTGAAGTGTCCAAGGATGCGTTTTGCCTTATTATTTTTATTATTATTATATGTAATGTAATTGTAAAACACGGCGAAGGCGGAGATGATAGCTGTGAAAGGAGGGCGGTTTTTGCATAACATGGTCAAAACGGCAACGTTTCAAAAGTTAACGTGGCAATATATAATTGGATGAAGTATTAATTGAAAACCCGTTTTTTAATAAGTTTCATTATTAAAAATTTAAAAGGAAAATTAGAGTAAAACGCATCAAAAATACTAAACTTTATGTGATTTTTTGTTTTGTTCGTTAAAAATTAATTTTTTATAGAAGTGTCACTATTTTTTTTTCACCAGCGGGTCACTAAGTCAATTTAGATAGAGAATTCACCGGAAAGCTAACGTGACATTCCACATTACCTGAAAATACTGACTAAGTTGGACACGTCAGCTTGACATGTCAGAATATTAAAATTAGAAAAAAAATAATTAATTAGAAATTAAAAAATATATTTTTAAATAATAAATTAAAATTATTAAAATTATAAACTTAAAAATTAAAAAAAAAAATAACTTTCATATGAGATCTAGTTTTGAGTTGAATTTCACTGAATAATTAACAAATCACCGCCACCATCCCTCTGTGTTCAACAGCTCACTCTCTATCCCCTTTTTTCTTCTTTGCGATTTTTTATGCGATCGTATTCAAAGCAACCAAAGAGATCGTAGCATTTCCTTTCCATTTTTAGATCTAAATCAGCCGTCGAGTCACAAGCTCCAACTGACTTGGAAATGGCTTCCTTGCAAATCCATTATTGAGAGATTCACTTCTCCACAAAAGCAACCACCAACCACCGATTTTGAGTCTGATGCTTCGATTCTTGGCCCACTCCATGACGGTGGGTCCATTGAGTACTCCTTCGCGGAATTTGAATCAATCCTCATTCCTCTCATCAACGCTTGTGACACTGACTTCCTCTAGCAAGCTGGCGAACCCCATAGCCGGAGGAGGATGTGGCACCGGCTTCCTCAAAATCTTTATTTCCGCTTCCAACTCAATCACCTCTCCACTCAATTCAGTGTCTTCTTTATCTCTGCCTCCAACTCAATCACCTTAGTGCTCAACTTAGCCAATCAACCAATGACTTTGCTTCATTTGCAGTCTCTAATTTCTTGTTTTCCTTCTCCATTCTTAAGATTACTCTTCTACTTGGTTTTGCATATGATCATATGCAGTGGGTTTGGTTGATTCTTAATAGCGTTGGCAAGATAACAGCTAAATGTACAAATAACACCTTCTTCTTTATACTGATATTTAAATGAGCATTTGATATTTTTTTTAGTCCTATTAGATCATTGACTTTTCCAAAATGATACATGTAAAACACTCCCTCTATATTTCATTAAACAAACATTAAAAAAATATAATATGGCTAGTGAATCTCATTATTTGTACTTTATATTGATATGAAAAAATATTTTAAAAAAAATTAAAAGTAATTAAATATAATAAATTAATTAAAACAAATGAAAGTTTTTACATTTATATAATTTTTTATATGTAATTTTAATAAATTAATAATAAATTGTAATGAGTAAATAATTTTTCTCTGTAATTATGTATAACAAATAAATCAAAATAATTATATTATATGAAATATAATAGTATTTTAATATTTTATATAAATTTTTTTTATAAATTATACTTTAATGTATAAAAATTAAGAAGTCATTTTATATTAAATTAAATTTGTAATATTTTAATTAACTAATTTATTTTATTAATTTTGAATTTTATAAATATTAATTTTTTTCTAAATAGTTAAAAAAATATTTATACAAAAATAAAAATAATATATATGTGCATAAATATTAATTTTTTATTTTTAACATCACTTGATAAAAATCTTAGAAGAATTTTATATGTGTCATTTTAGAAAGATTAAGGATATAATAAAACTAAAAAAAATATTAAAAGTTCACTTCAACGTCAATTGAAAAATTAACACAAAAAAAAATAAGGATCCTATTTCTACCTATCACTGCAAGATAATACTAAATTGAGCATCAAGTGCCAGATTTGATCTTTCATTGATTTGATCTATTATATTTTTGATATTTGGGTCTTTGATATTAAAGAGGGAAAGAATATTAATTTCCGACATCTGTCTTAAAATTATTGAACTTGCTTTTCTATTTTTGTTATTTTGTTATTTGGTTATCAAGAAAGTGTAAGGAAAATTTAGGATTTGGACCTTTGAAAATTTAGAGGAATGATAAGTATTAAATTTTTCTGTAATAATAAGAGTTTGTTTTTTATTTTTTTATATTTTTAATTTATTATTTAAAAATATATGTTTTAATTTCTAATTAATTAAAAAAATATATATTTTTTAAATTTTAATATTTTGACGTGCCAGACAGACTGGAGGTGTTTTGGATGCCTCCATCTAAATTAATTTAGAGACTTATGGATGAAAAAAAAAAAATAATTAATGACACGTCTATAAGAAATTATTCTTTATTCAATTAAAGTTAGTTATTTTTGGTGTTTTAACGGAAAATTTCCGAAGAAAAGAAAATTTCAAAAAGGCAAAAAAAAAAAAAAAAAAAAAAAAAGTGCCGGCGCATGTTAACAAAGTCTGCGTGAGCTATGGAGACCGAACGAAGAGTAGTAAACACGCGCAGGTCATTGGAATTTTCACAAACAGAAATAAGAAAAAAAAATTGAGAAACCTAAATGATTTGATGAATTTGATCTTAATTTGAGTATTATTACTTCTCTCTTTGATTCAGCAATGAAACATTTCTGAAATCGATTAGCAACTTTAACAAAGTAAAATGGCAAAATTCTCTTGCGATTTTCGATGCCTTCTCGTTCCTGCCGCTGTTGCATTCATCTATATCCAGGTGCCTCTCTCTCTATGAATTTCACTGCAAATGGATAATAATTGGTGATTTTAACTTGTTTATCTGTAAAATTTTCTCTGTAGATGCGCCTTTTTGCTACACAGTCAGAGTATGCTGATCGACTCGCTTCTGCGGTACGTATAGCTTTTTTTTCTTCTTCTTGGCCTCAATTCTGTCTAAATTAGCGCAATTGGTGTTTCTTAGCTTGAGTTTGGTTTAATTAAGCCTTGAGAACAGTCACTTACCAGCTATGACTGGCTCTACACATCTTTTGTTTTCTGTTTAGCTTACCTTCTGAATTATTGGGGAATTATGGCTAACATTTGGCAGAACTGGCGCTTGTTAATGTTTCTTGTATTTCTTTATTTACTTTTTTGACAGGTTGAATCGGAGAACCATTGCACAAGTCAAATGCGATTGCTAATTGATCAAATAAGCATGCAGCAAGGACGAATTGTGGCTCTTGAAGGTTTTGCATTCTCTTGAAGTGTTGCTTTTTTCATTTTGTTGAAATTATTCATGAACTGGTTTTTAGTCCTTTGTATAATCTTATGTCTAAAATCCGGATTGTTTGACCATGCTCAGGGCATTGCAAAATGGAAATTACTTCAAACATTGTTTTCTTGGTGCTGTACTTTGAAAGGATACAAAACATCTCATTTTGATTTTTTAGATGCCTTTTGAGACATAATACCATTAATAAGTAGACTGCCTCTATGATGCTTTCACTCTTCATCATTTTTTGTTAACATTTTTACCATGACAAGCTTGACTTCATTTCTTAAGTTGTAAAATGTAGCATTGTTGAATGTCTTTTTGTTCATATTCTCTTTCTTGTTTATATATCCATGTTCATATATAGCTTATGACCATACATTATTTTCAAAAAAAAGAAAATATGTAATCTGTAACTTTGGTAATTTCTTTTTTGTATGCAAGGCTCTTTGTATGGGCCGTGAGGAAAATCTTACAATTGGCATTTTTGTATTTTGTTTCACATTATGACATGAGCAAAACCTATTGAAATTTTTATTCTTCCACTTAAGACCTTTCAACAATTATTTCAGAAGAAAGGAAGCGTCAAGGTGAAGAGTGTAGACAGCTGAAGACTCTTGTTGAAGATCTTGAAAGTAAGTTCTTTTGTTCTTTTTCCTTTGGCTACAATAATATCTGATGGTTGATATGTTTCGAACGATATGGTATGGTTAATCAAAGAGAAAATGTTGTTTCCAAATCCAAGCAATCGAGAATGTTACTTGCACTTCTAAAGGAGGACACCAATTCTTGCGGATATTGATGCATGCATGGGCGTAATTAGGGGGGATATGGGGCAGCCTTGGTTCGCCCAAAATCATTTAAAATTCATGTATATATACATGAAATTAGTCTTAATTTTTGGCCCCCAAACTTCTTAAAGTTACATTTTTTTTTCCTTAAAATTTTATGCACTTCCAAAATACATATGCATTGTTCCTCTAAATTTTTCAAGCATTTCATTTATATATATATATATTTGATGCATATTTCTAAAATATATACATTTAGCCAATTTTTTTTAAAAAAATTTATTTATTATATGTATATTTCATTTTTTTTCTTTAATGTATATACAATGTCCCTAATTCTCTAAATTTTTATTTGTTATCCATATATCATTATAATTTTTATATAATTTTTTTTTTATATAATTATGGTACTTAAAGAAATTAAAAGTTTGTATGTTGTTTCCACAAACTTAATTTTTTTCTTTTCATTCCTATTTCTGGCCCCCCCCAAATTTTTAAGTCTGGTTCTGCCCCTGGATGCATGTGATAATTTTGTTAGACATGATTCAATGTTTCAGCTTTGCACTTCCCATTCCTTTTTTGTATTTCTTGTAGAAGTGTTGAAAAATTGATGTTTGTACCATGGATATAGAAGCTTTTTACAGGTCGCAAACTACCTTGATTTTATGTTTATTTCAACATTTGATTTTCTGATTGCCATGCACAATTGCAACATTTCTTTTTCTAACCTCTATTTGACAACCAGTGTAGAGATTTTATTATCGTGGACACAGAAAATTAGGAGTTTGAAGTTGGGGGAAATTATTTGAGTTTGAGGTAGTTTGCTGGTGATAATGTAATACAAATTTTAAAATGGTACTTAGAAACTTGTACTTTAGGCTTTGGAGTAACATATGCCTGCCTTTGTGACAAGAATTGTTGGCCTTGGTAAGAAATTACTTAAATTCATCTGAACTAAGCAATCCAACTGTTTCTTGTGCCTCAAAGAGAAGAAAATAAATGACTTTCTACTGAGAGTTATGTAGTTAGAGCTGGAGTAACCGCCTCACAAACAATAATGAACCAATTTTGTGACTGTTGCTGAATGGTCGAATTAAACTTAAATATTTGTTCTCTTCTTGACACTATTTATGATTTCTTGTTTGTTTTCTTATTTCATCGTAATTTGCTGTCAATGTGGTTGTATTTCTTCAGTTTTACTTTCTTGGGATTAGATTTGGTTGTAAACATTTCAAAAGGCTTATCATTTTCTCTATGCTGATGTTTCAGGAAAAGGCCTCCAAAAAGTGGTTGACAAAGTACAGGTCTATAAAATTTTGAAGCTTCTTTTTCTTGTTCCTCTATTGAAGTGATCACCTATAATTTTAAGCCACTATTCTGCTTCATTTTTTAGGTACCGGTGGCAGCAGTTGTGATTATGGCATGCAATCGTGCTGATTATTTGGAAAGGACTATTAAGTCTGTATTGAAGTATGTATCATGTTGAGCTTTTTGTGTTTGTGGTATAGTGCATTTAACTCGATTGTCTAGTTCAGCTGACTTTGATTTAACAGGTATCAAAGTTCTGTTGCGTCAAAGTATCCACTTTTTGTATCCCAGGTAGCTTCGTTTGTTTTGTTTTGTTTTTTTAATGTTGCAAGATGCAATTAAGTTTGTCTTATTGGCATGATTTGCACATATATTATCTTTAGATGCATTCTAGAAGAAAATAGACAGCTGGAGGTAGCCTGGGAATTAGAACAGAGAATGAAGATGGATGGATCATGGGATTTAATAGTGGGATTAGTGTGGGAGGAGTCCACCTCCTTGCACAGATTCTGAAGAAATCTAACCCTAAAAATTCTGGAGTAATTCCAGAAAAATAAACATAACTGAATTTTCATTCATATTTCCAAAAGCTACGAGAGAGCCTTGTATTGATTCTTAGAATTTCAAGGCTCAGACAAATAAATAAAAATCTTGAAACAAACATTAGAACATGGCAAAAGACCCCATTTAATAAATCAAATTGAAAATTTAAAAGACTTATGTGGCTGACATACTCTAGAGACCCTTTGTAGGCTATTTTTAGTACTCAATTGATCAACTGAAATCACAAACTAAACCTTAAGCCCAAGCCCATAAATATATCAATGATCATCCCTTAAGCCCAAGCCCTTAAATCAAGGTTCCAATATTTTGGCCCTAGAAATGAAATAATTATTCAAATTTCAATGGTCTTGATATATCATGAATCAGTATCATTCTCCCCTGGTTGGGAAATTTTACCTCAAGTTTTAATGTGTTGGATAATTAAAATCTCCATATACATGAATGTCATCCATATTATAGGGGCAAACTACCCGCTTTATCTTCTTGATTCTAGGGAGGACCAATTATGGTGGGAGACCAAAGCTTCCAACGCTATTAAATTTTGTAGGAATGACTGAATCCATAGTGATATTGCTTTTCTCTGGAACTTCCAGTTTTTTTGTTTTTCTTTTTTTTATTTGCCTCGTGCTTGACTTAAACAAGTCATTGACATAACCTTGAACGTTATATTCACCCAGATTTTTCTATCATTCAAAACTAGCAAGCATTCTCCTGGTTGTCCTTGGCTTAAGCAACAGCGAATACATTTTTCACTTGAACCGTTTTTCATGGTTTCTTCAATTTCTTTTATTATAATCTCTTTCTTGCAATCTTCAGATATTCTATGAGCCCTCAGAAGCATCAATGATAGCCACAGATTTTTCCCTCATTTTTCTCACAGTAAAGGATCTAGTAGGCAGGGCTTAAGGTCTTTTAGGCGGTGATGGTGCCCTTTCTATATCCAATCTAGCAATGTGGTTGAAGATTCCATTGAGTTGAGCAATTAGCTGTTTTTTTTTTTTTTTTTTTTTAATAAATCATTGCGTCTTCGTCAAGAGTCTCTTGAATTGCAACTTGCCCTTGTGCTAGAGGATGACTGCAAGCAAAGATTGTCAACCTTGCTCTGATACAAAAACTGATGCAGCATAGATAGTCAGAACGTAAAATAAGATTTATGGATTGGGGTTTAGGGTGGCATTAGTGTTGGAGTAATGCATCTCATTGGATGGATCTTGAAAATATCTAATTCTAAGAAAAATCTCATGTAATTTCAGAGAAAGATCTACAACTTTGCTTAATCAAGATTCAACTTTTGTTGTCCTAGAAATAAAATAATTATCCAAATTTCAAACTCCTTGAATTTAGCCTTTCTTAATATATTCTGAATTTCCATCATAGCTATTTTATTCTCTTTCCCCTTTCTTTTTTTTGCTTGCTTATTCTTTTTCAATTTTTAGGATGGATCCAACGCAGATGTTAGAAGCAAGGCTATGAGTTATGATCAACTAATGTACATGCAGGTAAACTTTATTTCATACATTTATGTCAAATGGTATTTCAAGGGAATGGTTCATTGCAATTGTGTTTTCCTATTTATCATTATTATTCCTCTTATTTATTTGTGCGCATGATTATGTTTTGACACAATGGCTGTGCTAGAAGTGTTGCATCTTTTTACCCTCTCTTGATGTGGCAAAGTCAGCATTAGAAGAGATAGAAAGAATGCCAAGAGTAAAAAGTTGGCTTGCTAGCTCAGTGCATAATTGATCTTGTGTTCGTGCCAACTAGACCTCTGAAGCTCTAACTGTTCTCGTGATTGTTCTTGCATGTCCACAATGTTTTCATATTCCTTGATCTTTTCAATCATAAGGGAAGATACCTATGTGCCTACATTAACTACCAAAACATATAGAAAAGGATATTTCTTGGTGTATTTTTTTTTTCTTAATAATGTAGTTCTGATAAGGGTTTGGACATGTGAGGCGGAGACCGAGGGAGGCTTGGTTAGGAAGGTTGAGCACATTGTGATAGAGGAGAGGAAGAAAGGAAGGGGTAGAACTAAACTAACTTCGAGAAAAGGAGTACAATATGATTTAGAAGCATAACAACTATCGGAAGACAGCCCACAATCGTTTAGAGTGGAAACAAAGAATCCATATAGCTGACCCCAATTAATTTTGGGATTAAGGCTGAGTTGAGTTGAGTAGAATGTAGTTCTGATAAATAAAACCCAACATGAGGTTTTAACATGATGTTGAAATGTAGGAAGATCCTAAAGTCTTGTGTTTTGAGCTACATAGAACTAACACAAAGTAGATGCATAGCAATTTTGGCAATGCAAGGGAAAGTGAGGTAAGATGGATTAATTTGGAAGGCGTAGAAGTTCCACAAATGTATAATTTCTATTATACAAAGGGAACAAGGAAAGTGAAAGGATGCCATTAATAGGATAAAAGCAGGATGATTTCTAATGGAGAAATTTGATAAATGTCTTATGTGATTGTAAAATCCCTGCTATAGCGAAGAATTTCATTATGATTGCAATTTGCTGGTTATAATATAATGTGTGCCAATAAATGCTGGGTGGTAAAAGAATAAAACACCAAAAAATGAGCATTCCAAAGATGATGACTAAAATGGATAATGTAGAATTACAATTATTTTAAAAAATTACAAAAGTCAAGGATATAAAAAATAAACTTTTCTAAAACCTTAAAGGGTTACAAAAGAATTAGACAAGGATTGAATGCATGCATAGGAAGATTGAAGCAAACATATGAATTACAAAAGAATTGGATATGAAATGAGTGCATATGATCATAAAATCCTTATTAAGTTGAAAGGAAGTTAATATTAGATTGAAATTAGGCAGGTTATGAAGTATGTTGGTGAATGTTGGGTGGTGGAGAAATATTATGTTACAAGAATGACTATAGCAAAATGATGGTGCCAAGACAAATATATGGGAAAACAAGGTTTGGACTTTGGATAAGACATGAGCATACACATAGGAAGGTGGAAGTAGGACTCATTTAAGATGATTGAGAGAAGGATGATTGAGATGGTTTTGCCATGTCTATTGTACATAGGAAAATAAATTAGTATGAAACATTGAACACATTAAAGTTATAATAGTGAAGAAGACATGACATAAATTTAGGATGACTTGGGTGGAGTGTTTAAGGAGACATTTAATTGAACAGTATGGAGGAAAATGATTAATATTTCCAGCCTAACTAAACTAGTTTTAAAGCCTAACTAGACTAGCATTGAAGTTTTGAGTTGACTAATGTATGTATCAAACAAAAGTACTCTCTTCTTAACACCTAAGCATGGCGTGTAGTTCTTTTTGTGAATCTCCAATGGAAACTTTAGTTTTGTCCTCTTAAAAGAAACTTTGGTTTCATCTCTCACTCCCCTCCCCCCTCTTTTTCTTTTATAATTTGGTTGGAAACTTAATGGTCATGTCTTGTATGGGCGCCATCATGTATGCAAATATAAGATGCCTCTAAGAACATCACTGTATTTAATATTTTCCCATATGGAGGGAAAAATTTAGAATTATAGGCACTATATTGTTTTTTGGGAAAAGTATAGTAAACTACCATGTGGTTTGACGTTTATTTTAAATGGGAGCTGAGGTTTTTTTTCGTGACACTTTGGTACATTGTGTTTGTCACCGTTAAACACTTTACTGCCAATTTAATAACGCCATTTATTTTTGCTGATGTGACAAAATTTTCATAATTTTTTTTTGAGGAAAGTATAGTAAACTATCATGTGATTTATTTTCGTGACACTTTATTACCTTATGGGTTTCACGAAAATAATTTTTTATCATGAAAAACTTGTCACGTCAGTAAAAATAAACGGCGTTAGTGGATTGATAGTGAAATATTTAACGGTGACAAACATAAGGTACTAAAGTGTCACGAAAAAAACCTCAGCCCCCATTTAAAATAAACGTCAAACCACATGATAGTTTATTATACTTTCCTTTTTTTTTTTATTTTTTATTTTTTATATATGGTTCAATAATATATCCTTTATGTGTATCTTGTAATGAGTAAATATGGACTCCTTTATAGTCTCTTAAACATATCAACGGATGAAAGGCCTTAACTGAAAGTGGTTAGCATGTTTTTTCCTCCTAAAAGATAGTCTATAGTTCCTCACTTAGTTTCAGGTTCCTAGTTATATTCAAAATTCTTAGTTGCCTTTATGTGAGAGATACAAAACACATCTCTCTTGTCATAGCTCTGAGTTCTATTCATATCAGACCCTAATTTTGCAAAAATATATTACATGTGGATTAGCTCACTCTTAAGGAGCCATGTGAGCACATGTACAGCTCATGCAAGGGTGGAACAATAATTTTTTGTACAGAAACAAACACAACTCCATTAATTTAAGATGTTAGAATAAGTGGTTGTTCAACGCTCTGACATCTCTATTAAGCAAAAACATATTTGAGCTTCCTATTTAGATATTGTCATAGCCCAACTTCGCAATTGTGACGGTCCTAGGGCATAGGTAGGCATAAAACTACTGAAAACCCGTAGAATCTATCTAACATGCAATCCATATGGCATCATAGCAACTATTAACACATATACATCCCAAGATCAAAACCTGAACACATATAATCTCTTCTAATTCATCACATCACATGCTCATAATCTAATAAACATGCACACTTACTTATAAAGCTCATAAAGTCTCATAACGGTCTAATAACAATAATAAGTCAATACAAGAATCATCATCCGCATAATTGCCTTCTTGGGCCAAAAGAATATTCCTCTCACACTCATGGAGCACTAAAGTATACTTTAATACATATAACTTAATGGAGAAATTACATTGATCAAAAGGGTTCTTTAGGAAGAAGGATGTTTGAAGAATCGAACGGATAAACTTCTAATCTCTTGAAAAACATTAACAACAACTAGTGAGATTTCTCAGTGAGTAAAGAATATACTACCATACTTGTGAGGCTAGGTGATTCAAGGCTAGCTCACAAGAATGACTTTGTCTCATAACTCATCATATAGGCTCGTAAATTAACAAATGAATTCACATGCTCATAAGGTTCAAGTATCAAAGGTAATACAAGAATATATGTACAACTCTTAAATGGTTTATAGCACATGAATTATGGAAATAGAAATCATCCTCGTAATAATATTAGGAGTAAAGACATTTTATTAGTATACTCCCCTCGTAAAAATAAGAGTAGAGGCTGGATTAGCATACTTTTCCTTGTAATAAGAGTAGAGGTTTTTCATTAACATACTCTTTCTCGTAAATACATGAAACTGATCGGGTTTCATGTCTAGAACAATTTACCCTTCCTAGATAGGAGTAGGATATTATACCCTATCTATTGGGTTACATTGTGCATAATGTCTGACGATTAACACACATCAGTTGGAGATTTATATTCCATTAAAAGTTATCAACATATAAATAAGAATAACCATGGTTCACATAGTTCATATTGAGATAGATTCAAAGGTTATATGTTCATATACATAGAGGTTCTCATATCAAATAAACTCATATGGTTTTTGTCACGACCCGAATTTTGAGGGCACGTGACCGGCACTAGGGAACGAGAAAGCATAAGGTTTCCGGAATCTGTAGTAAGCCTGACTAACCACTAAATAATAAAATTGCAATGTGACAATTGTAACTGTCACGAAATAGGGTTATAGACCCACTTGTTAAGTAGAACCTGAACATAACATCATATTAACATCATCCTTATTTGGTTCCTACTTAACAGAACATCACATCAACTTTAATATAGAGATACAACTATTCTCAAACTCGACATAATTGTACATAAATTACATATAACAGAATAACAATGCGGAGTTCTAGAATTTGAAATTATATTTATCATACATGGAATAAATAATTGGACAACTGCGAAGGAGAAAATGCAGTGTCACTCTTCAATAATTGTAATCCAATTCGTTTGATTTTGCTACTAACTATAACCTGGGGAAAAATGTTGAACAGCGGTGAGCGTTCGACTCAATGAGCTGATATAAATCAATTGGCATGCATTTAATAATTAATTCATATGAAATGCCATGTCATAAATAATCATCCATTTCTTTTGTCCATGTCCAGGGGCCACAGTGAGACCAACTCAAGCTAGGCTATCCTTGTAATACCATCATCAATCATACATCATCTCATATACATAGATCATCTTATAATCATATACATTTCTGTGTTAGTATGAGTTGGATACATATCTTCCCATTTCCATTGCAATCACAAGCATACATAGCAATCATAGATTTCATAACATATATACATAATGACATATACATACGTGATGCTCTTGATTTAATGCAAGTAATGATAAGTTATATAAATATAATATTCATTCATTTAATGCATGAATACGGTACTTAGATGTAGAATTAAATTGAAATATATCAACTCACAAACTTGACGTAAAAATCAACTAACTCTCCTTGGAACATCAGTCGGTCGTTTGGTTACTAGGAAAAACTCCTAAAACACGTACAATGGATAACAGATAGGGAATATCAGAATAAGACTTAACTCAAACCTTAACCCTTAAAACTATTTACTTAACGACTATAAAGATTTTGTTGAAATTTCGACAGAAGCTCCCCTATAACTAGAACATTACCCCGCTGAAATAAAAGAAACAAGCACTTCTAAATAGCCATCACGGCTCACAACAACTCAACGACCCCATTCTAGGTTTCCAAACTCAACAAATATCACCACAATATCAACTCATCAAAATTCTCCAATCATATATATATTTACATAATCATAAAACATCATTTCCCACGAGTCAAGTCAATCATACATATAAGTACATTCATAGAATCTTTTAAAATCATTTATTAGAGTTGCTATCAAATATTAAAATTAAATCATAATAATTTAATCTTTTTATAAAATCATTTTCTAATAAATTTACTTATATACATAACTTCATTTATAATAA
>CATKHJ011077136.1:0-13498 GCA_949750685.1 Vernicia montana
ATTTTCTAATTAAAAGATTTAGATTTTGAATCTATAATCACCTATTTCTTTAATTCTTTATTAATTAAGATTTCAAAATTTTCTTATGTGTCCTTCAAATCTAATAGATTTTATTGAATGGAATGTGTCAGAAATATAACATGATTTTTTTTATCCCTTATCTATAAATTTGAACTTTTAAAGTGAATGATTACTTGATGCTAAGGTTTGGATTTGAGACATTATAAATAAATATATCACATAAAAATTAATTTCAAAAAAATATATACTTTCATTAATAAATATTTTTTATAAAAGTGATATAATAGAGGTAATATAATAAAACTATAACATCAGTTATCAGCCGATAGAAAAAAGTTTCAAAATAAAATTTTTACAATTAACAGTTGTTAGAATACCTAACAACTAATGGCTATTTTTTAGTTTATTAAATGAATTGGATTAGCTGTTAGAAGCCAAAAAACTATCAACTAAACTAACTTCCAACAGCTAAACTAAACACCGTTTAGTTTCAGTGATTGCTTTTACATTGCTCTTTGTTATGTTCAAATATGAACCACACTACTTGCAAGTATACGAGATAATTGCAGCTAGGATGAGCACCCAAGGTTGTATCTCTCGAGGAGGATAGAGATGTGGAATGCTTAATTTAAATTGCAATTAACATAACACAAAGTTGAAAATAAAACCTACACACTCAAACAAGATTGATTGTTTTGAGAATTATTATGAATGAAGTGATTGCAGAGAAAATTGCAAGAGCTTTGAAAAGTAAATGAAATGGATGAAATATTCAATATAAAAAGGCTTCTAGGGTGATAAGGGATAAAATATACCGAACTGGGTCATAAAGTATGATGGACCCGACCCATTCTAATATATCTAAAAGCCCATAAATCAAAAAGACCAAGTCAAACATCACCATCAGCTTGGTTCCTAGTCTAAAGCAGAAATGTGCAAATTGCCATCTTAATCCAAACCGGTCATAGAAATCCATACTCAATTCATGTAAGGATCTATCACCTATAAATACCCTAAAGATTAAAACTCCAAAGGGTACGACGAAAATACTCATACTGAGTCAATATTAAACTCTGACATCAGTCTTCTAAATTGAGTCAATCATCTAACTTGATCGTCAAAATGGCTTTGCTAGGCACCCTGCTTAGCCCACCTGATTCTTGTTTCTTCTTACAGGTCACACCAGCTCACACTAAAGATCAAAGAACATTAAACTATTCCACTTCGATTGGAATTAGCTTCATCAAATTGGCGCCGTCTGTGGAAAACAATTAATCAAAATCTTTCCTAATATTCTCAAGTTGTGACCCATAGAAGAATTTAATCAAAAAGTATGGCTCAATCGGAAGATAATAATAACCGAGAAAATCCTCTTAAAGATCTTAGAAATTCCCAGATTCACCCAGGGGTGGAAGACCATACTGAGACTCTCGTCACCCCGCCTGGACGAACCTCAAATACTAATGTTGCATCCACATTGCAACAACTAGGTGCTATAGTCCTAGCCTAGACTGGGAACCAGTCTGTTTTGCTAACTCCCGAAGCCGTGTCGGCTTTGCAATTGCTGCTTAATACTTTACAGACCCCGTAAACTACTCTGGCAATCAATACTCAAGCAGTTACCAAAGTGGTACCGAGGGTAGACCTTACCCAAAGGCTCGACTTCGAAGTAACACCACTAGAAGCACACAATCAAGATCGTGTAGCTGAAAGAAGTAGGGAGAGGGTAAGATCAGAAATAGTCAGACCTGGAGGTAATAATGAAAAAGAAAATCCCAACCAAGGGCAAAGTGATCAGACAGCCAGCAGAAACTGAAGTAGAAATGGCCAACATCGGCGTTCAAACAGAATTGATCCAAATAGCCAAAATAATAAAGCAAATGAAGGAAAACAATCCAGGAAAAGGGCTAGAAAGGATGGAGAATCTCTCTCTGAGTCTTCCAATCAAGAAGCAACCAGCCAAAAAGGGATGAGGAGATAAGAGAGACCCTTAAAAAATTCTTAGAAGAAATTGCAGAAGATAAAAATAAAAAATTCATAGACAAAAACCTCAAATTGGCTCTAAAATCTCCTTTCACCATATCCATACAAGAATACAGAATGCCCAGTAAATTCAAATCCCCAAATTTGAAAAAATATGATGATGAAACTGATCCAAAAGCCCATGTTATGAATTACAAGCATGCAATAGAATTACAAACAGGAAGTGACGAGGTGCTATGCAAGGTTTTCAGAGGGTCTCTAAAAGGGGCAACCATGAGGTAGTTTGATAGCCTAGAAGAGAAAAGTATTACTAATTTGGGCCAGCTCACTACCCAGTTCATGCAAAGATTTGTAGCAAGTATTCTAGTAGAAAAATGAACACAATGTCTTGAGGCCATAACACAGAAAGAAAGAGAACCTTTGAGGGATTTTGTAGTTTGCTTTAACAGGGAGGCCTTGAAAGTTACGCAATTAGATCATCCTAGAGCAATAGAAGCCCTACAAAATGGAACCTCCTATACAGATTACTTCAAAACGTTGTGCAGACATGCACCTCGCACTTTGGAGGAGGCCATGGCCATTGCCTAAAAATATATTAGGCAAGATGACGCCTACTCTTTCAATCAATTCGCTAATAAATGAAGGACAGGCGAAAACTCCAAAGTAGAAAGTAAAACCAAACGACAAAAAGAGGTTAACAGGGGAAGTCAAAGAGGAGGAAGAAATGAGAAAGGCAGACCACCTCATACCCTGGACCTAACCAAGTTAACCCCGCTGAATGCGAGCCCAGCAAAAGTTTTTACGACCTTTAAATATCAAGATATTTGGGCTAGCCCTCAACCAATGTTTACTCCACCAAATAGACGGAGTAAAAATAAATTTTGCTTGTTCCATAATGCCCATGGTCACAATACCAATGATTGCAGACAATTACTGGAGGAAATAGAGAGATTGATCAACCAGGGATATTTAAAAAATTTTGTGAAGGGCAACAATAGAAGCCAGGTTGAAGCAAACAAAGATAAAGGAAAGTGAGCTATAAATGATGGGTTAGCAGGAATCATTAACTACTTAACCAGTGGACCAGATGAAGTAACGGTGAGCAGAAGCAAGTTTAAAGCTTCCCAAAGAAGAAGAGAAGAACCTGAGTTCATTTTTTAGAACGAATGTTCAATACCAACCAAAAGAGGAGATGGGAGCCAAATAAGACAGCCCCATTCAAAACCTTTAATCATCCAGACAATGGTAGCCAATTTCCTAGTAAAAACAATGTTTGTTGATAATGATAGTTCGGTAAACCTACTCACCGCCGAAGCATATGCCAAAATGGGGCTAAAAGAAAGTGATTTAGAGGATATTGGAAACCCAGGTTGCACTCTTGGCGACACAGAAATACCATCGGTTGGGATAACAAGGTTACCCGTCACAGTAGGTGCTGCTCCAGAATGTGTGACAGTAATGGCAAACTTTGTGGTGGTAAGATTACCACTAGGTTATAACATTGTGATTTGAAGGCCTCTCCTCTATGATCTAGACGCTTTAACCAACATCAGGCACTTGAAGATGACCATCCCCAAGCTTGATGGAGGGGAAATATGTGTCTATGGAATACAAGACCGAGGCGAGCTAGAGAAGAAAAAACAAAATAAGGCCTCTACTTCGCATGAATTTGAAGAAGTCGCATTAGTTGAAGCAGTACACAAAACTCTAGAATAGAGGACCGAGCCAATAGAAAAATTAGAAAAAAATACCAGTAGAAGGAGAGAGATAAAAAAAAACACCTATTAATCAACTCCTCTATAAAAGACAAACAGAAGATTCAAGCTCACCAGTTTCTAACAGAGCATCTATCCAGCTTCGTTTGGTCCTCAAAAGAAATAAAAGGGGTTAGTCCAGACATCATCACCCACTATCTTAATATCGCTCCCACATTCAGACCGGTTAAACAAAAGAAAAGATGCTTTGGTCCAGAAAAGCAAGCGGTGATAGACAAGGAAGTCGACAAGTTAATGAAGCCCGGATTCATCAGAGAAGTACAATATCCAGACTAGCTCGCTAATGTAGTGCTAGTAAAAATGTCAAATGAGACTTATAGAATGTGCGTAGATTTCACCGGCCTGAATAAAGCTTGCCCTAAGGATTTTTTTTCTCTTGCCCATGATTGACAAATTGGTGGATTCAACTGCTGGATATGCATACCTATCTTCATTGGATGCAAAACAATGGTATCATCAAATCATAATGCTCCCAGCTGACGAAGAGAAGACTTCATTCATAACTAAAAAAGGAACTTATTGTTACGTCTCAATGCCTTTTGGTTTAAAGAATGCAGGGGCAACTTATTAAAGACTGGTAAATAAAATGTTCAAAAACCAATTAGGGAAAAACTTAGAGGCATATGTAGATGACATGATAGTTAAAAGTAGAAGCTTCGAAGAGCACCTCAAGGACTTGGACGAGGTAATTAGGGTTATGGATGGATATGGCATGAAACTGAATCTAGAAAAATGCATTTTTCATACAGGGAGGCAAATTTCTAGGGTATATGGTAAGTGAGAAGGGAATCGAATCAAACCCGGACAAGGTAAAAGCAATATTAAATATGGTGGCACCTCGCAATACAAAAGAAGTACATAAACTAACAGGGAGAATTGTTGCTTTAAGTCGATTTATGTCCAGATCAGCTGAAAAATATCTTCCCTTCTTCAAGAAACTTCGGAAAGCAACTACTTTTGAATGGACCGAAGACTGTCAACATTTCTTTAATGAGCTAAAAAAATTTCTCAGCTCAGAACAAGTACTAAGCCGACCATTGTCGGGAGAAAAAGTCCTTATTTATTTATCCGCCTCTGAACAAGCTGTAAGTTTAGTTCTGGTAAGAGAAGAGGTACCAAAACAAAGACCAATATACTACTTTTGTAAAGTTTTGCATGGGGCTGAATTGAACTACTCGCCCATTGAAAAGATAGTCTATGCCTTGGTATTATCAACTAGAAAATTCAAGATTTATTTACAATCATATTAAGGCATAGTAGTAACTGACCAACCCCTACAAAAAACATTACATAAACCAGAAACTTCAGGGTGAATGTTATGTTGGTCAGTTGAATTAGGTCAGCATGGGTTATAGTACTGAGCCAGATCAGCCATTAAAGTACAAACACTTGCAGATTTCATATTTGAATGTTCCTTTGATACCAAAGTCATAGAAACCAAAGCGAAGGCAAATATAAGAAAATTAAACCCAATAGAACAAGATTGTAAAGACAAGCTAAGCTGGGAGCTATTTGTCGATGGGGCTAATAGTAGAGAAGGGAGTGGCATCGAAATAGTCCTGAAAAATGAATAAGGATTCATATTAGAATATGCCCTGAAACTTGGATTCGAGGCAACCAATAATATTATAGAATATGAGGCAATAGTCCAAGGGCTAATGTTCGCAGATTACCTTCGCTTGACATCACTCAAAGTTCATAACGATTCTCAGCTCGTCATCAGACAGATAGAGAAGGAATTCGAAGCCAAGGAACCCATCATGATCAAATAACTATAAAAAACTAAGGAGATAATCCAGAAGATGGTGGATAGGGGAGTCAAACTGCAGTTTTGTAAAATCCCAAGAGACAAATAATAAGGCATATGGTCTTTCCAAACTTGCAGCAAGACACCCAATCGAACTACCCCAGAAAATCCTTGTAGGAACTTTAGGACATCAAAGCATACAAGAGGTGGATGAAGTGATGGAACTAAATGAAGAACCAACATAGTTTGACCCAATCAAAGCTTATTTAGAGCGAGGAGAACTGCCACCATATCCAAAAGAGGCCAAAAAAGTGAAACATCGAAGTGCTTACTTCTCTATTCACAATGATATACTTTATAAACGAGCTTATTCTTTCCTATGGTTAAAATGCCTAAAACCAAGTGAAGCAGAATATGTCTTAAATGAAATACATGAGGGATGTTGTGGTATGCACATCGGTGGAAAAATGCTAACCGCCAAAGCAATTTGGCAAGGGTATTTTTGGCCCAGAATAAAGGAAGAAGTTATAGCCTTCATTAGAAAATGCCCCTCCTACCAAAAACATGAGAGAGGAAGACACATTCCTATAGCAGAACAAATGCCAATAACTACTACATGGCCTTTTGCAAAATAGGGTGTGGACATAGTGGGACCCTTCCCAACAGTCTCGGAGCAAAGAAAATTCCTCCTTGTTGTAGTGAAATATTTCACCAAATGGGTAGAAGCAGAGCCGCTCGCAACCATTATAGCTAAAAAAGTAATCATTTTTTTTATGGAGAAATATTGTCTGCAGGTTCGGAGTACCATATCAGCTCGTCAGCGACAACAGGAAGCAGTTTGACAATGCTAAAAGAAGGACCTTCTGTTTGGGACTTAATATAAAGCAACACTTCTCTTCAATAGCCCACTCCCAGTCGAATGGACAGACCGAAGTAACAAATCGAACAATTCTCCAAGGATTTAAGTGAAGACTAGACTCATATGGGCGAAGTTGGGTAGAAGAGCTTCATCATGTTCTATGGGCCTATCGAACCACTCCAAAACAACCCACAAGGGAAACTCCTTTCAATCTAACATATGGTAGCGAAGCTGTTATCCCAGTAGACATTGGTTTGCCTAGTGGAAGGATTAACTTCACCAACAGTGAAGACAACAATGAAGCAAGAAGACTGGACCTAGATCTCTTAAAGGAGCTTCGAGAAAAAGCAAGTATCAGGATGGCTAACTATAAACAGCTAGCTGCAAGCTATTTTAATTAGAAAGTGAAAACTCGAGAATTTAGAGAAGGAGAGCTAGTCATGAGGAATCTCGAAGCTATAGGCAAAAGAGAAGGGACGGACAAGCTAGCACCTAAATGGGAAAGGCCTTTTAAGGTCAAAAAAGTAATAGGATCAACTACTTACAAGCTTATAACAATGCAAAATATCGAAATTCCATACACTTGGAATATTCAACATCTCAAGAAATATTATCAATAAAATGCTTCTTTTCCCTAAAAATTTGAATTTACTAAAGTACTAAGGGCTGAATATTCTGAAACAACTCTCTGTTGAGAGAGTGAAAGACCTAGGAAAGGCTAGGTGAAAGACCGTGAGGCAAAAAGACCTAAGAAAGGCTTGGCAAAAGTCTGCGAGGCAACTCTCTGTTGAGAGAGTGAAAGACCTAGGAAAGGCTAGGCGAAAGACCGTGAGGCAAAAAGACCTAAGAAAGACTAAGCGAAATTCTGCAAGGCAACTCTTTATTTAGAGAGTGAAAGACCTAGGAAAAGCTAGGCGAAAGTCTGCGAGGCAACTCTCTGTTTAGATAGTGAAAGACCAAGGAAAGGATGAGGTGAATAAATAAGAGGTGACTCTCTGATGAGAGAGCAGTAGTCCTACCTCGACAAGAATTCTACTGAGAAAACAAAAATTCATCACTATGGAGCGAGAGGCGATTCTCTGATGAAAGAGCCATAGTCCAACCTTAACAGATTTATTATTTGAGATATGAAAATCCAAGTAGAAAAAGTCATCTATTGTAGTTGATAACAAACAAACAAATCAAATAATTAGGCACAAACAACTACCCAGTTTGATAATGACAAAAGGATTAAAAAAAAAAAAAACTAAGTGTACTTCAAGAAAATAAGAGTACATTACAAACAAAGATACAGGATCACATAAAAATATATATACTTGTATTAATTATTGAATTAATTACAAAGAGAGAGAGAGAGAGAGAGAGAGAAAGAGAAGAAAAAAGAGATGTCATGAAGCTGGAGGCTGTGGGTATGAGCTCGGAGCAGATGGAGGAGTCGAAGCAGAAATAGGATGGATTGAGCTAGATGAAGCAAGAGACGAAGCATAACTAGTTGGGACAAAAACCTGCTTCGGTACATGAGCGAGGACCTCAGGGAACTTAGCAGCACAAGCGTCAACAACCATATTTTAGCAACTTATGGCTCTGGCTCTATAATCCAAAGCTAGTAGACTCTTGTACTTAGAAGAATTCAAGAAATCGCGAATAATTATAGCCTTCTCCTCTTCAACTTTCTTGCGAATACATTCAGATTTATTAAGCTTAACCTTGAGGTCGTCAATTTGCTTCTCAGCAAACTCGAAATTCTTCATAAGTTCAGGGTAGTCCTCGGCTTGCTATTTCAGATCAGACATCTCAGCCTTCAATTTCTCAGCTTCATATCGGAGACCTTCTATGACCTTTTGATGATCCAGAAGATCTGAGTCCTTACTTTTTATCTTAGCTTCAAAATCTGATAACTTTGCATTTAAGTCGGAGGACAGAAGCTTTAGGTCATCTGATTTTTGAGTAAAAATACCTTTATAATGGTCTCTCTCCCTTGCCAACCTCTTCGCCTCAGCTCGAAAGTTTTCCAGCTCGCTCAGATCCACTTGTTTCTTTTTCTCCTCCTCCAGAGCAGCTCACAAAGAAGCAATTTCAGAATTTAGCTTTCATGCCATCTCTTGATTAAAAGATCGGAGAGATGAAATCACAACGTTCTGCTTGTTTATAATATCTTGACTGAAAGAGAAGGACCTTCGTACTATGGAACAGTATCAGGCAAATTCAATCAACTTCTCTCCAAACTTTTTATTGAGCCTCGTCAACTGAAAGGTGAAACAAGAATGGATAAAAGTATAAATGAGAAGGAAAAAGATAGAAAGGGACAGGAAATAAAAAACAAATGGCATAAAAATATACCTCATCGAGAGTCAATTCTGAGTCTAATAAGAGTTGTTTAGGAAAAGCAGGCTCTAAAGCCAAAGTGACTGAAGGATCAGCTTGTTCAGGACGAGACGAAGTGCCCTCCTTTGGGAAATTACTTTGAGGTGGTAAGTTAGTAGGGACAGTTTGATGAACGGACTGCTCTACTTTGACTCTGTCAGCCATAGATCCCTGGGGAACTCTGACTTTGGGATCCTAAACATCAAGAACTGGGTCAGTAATAGGATCCCTTACAGCCACCACGCCCTCCCCTTCCTTCTCAGCAGCTACCGAAGAAGGCATAACATCATTTGCAACAACTTCAAAAAGAAGGTCAGGGTCGGTTATGGGGACAGTGGACAAAGGAACAAAAGTGTCAGCCCGTTCCATTTGATCTATGAAGTCCTCCATAGAAATTATATGAGGAGGAAGAGCTGCAGGGATATTTAGCTTCGAATTATCAATTGCAAAAAGGTAGGAAATACAAAAATTAGCATGAAATAGAAAAGACATTTACAAATAGAAAACAGATAGAAATATGTCAAACTTGCTAGGTTGAAGAGATTGTCATAAGAAAAGGTCTGAGGAGTCTCATTACGAACAAAAAACATACCTAGCTCAGGCTCTAGATTAGCAACCACAACAGGCTCGCTAACCATGTTGTCTCTAAGCACATAACCTCATAAAAAATTAAACGAGGAGGCACCTTTTGGCGAACTCGCTCAACTATTACATCAAAAATATCACTATTAACAAGCTGGTTTTTGAAAGGATCGAAAGTAGTCCGCTCAGAGGATGAAGAAGAGTCACCTACGGATTTGCGGACAAGTCTAGAAATAGAGAGGTCGTCCTCACCATCACTGGAGTCCATAATAGTAATAGGTGGGTCTCAAGGAATAATGGCCACGGGGGGCAATGTGGTTTGAGCAACGGGAGCAGCCTCTTCCACTGGCCTCACTACTGAAGTAGCCTCGATTACTGACTTGGCAACTGGAATAGCCTTAGAAGTCGCTTTTCTTGAAGAGCTAGCGGTCGCTGCTTTCACTAATCTTATACTTTTCTTAGGAATTGGCTTAGTTTGGGGAGAGGATGCCTTCCTTTTCTCCCTAGCAGATGACTCGTCGCCCCAATCAGCAGCAATGGCAGATCGAAGTTCGCCAGTTCGCTCCACCAAAAGAGGAAGGAAGACAGCTTCGTTATAAGGCAGAGGGGTTAGGTCCCTAGACAAGTCATAGATTTTCTTATATGTGTTGTCTTTATTAGTGAGCCAGACTGCAAAAACAAGAAGGTAAAATTATTAAAGGTGAATTTAAAAAAAAATGAAGTCAGGAATAGGTGAAAACTCACCCCTAATGTCCTTAATGATGAGATGTATAGTCTTACCTCGGGTATCCTTAATTCGAGCAACGAAGTCAAGCATCCCTATATCATAAGAATAGTTGTCCTTTATGAGTGTCTCCATTGCGATAATTTCTTCAGGTAACAGATTCATAGGGATATCTGGGAGACCATAAACAGCAGGAACTTGGAGAGCTCCTCGGAAGCCAAAGCCCTCGCCACCTCGGAATTGTTCTTTAACCACTACTGCGGTGAACTTAGTGTGCCAATTATTCAATTTATTAGGCTTATTTACAAAGAGGTTTTGCCCAGGCTTTGAACCAGTACACTATACTCGCCTATCGCTAGAATGGATAAATTTAAAGAAGCATTGGAATATCCTCGCAGTAGGGCGAAGTCCCAAGGCTTTGCAAAGCACTTCAAATTGATGCAAGTCTTGGATTGAGTTTGGCAAAAGCATCATGAAGTTAATGCAGAAGTAATTGAAGCATTCCACCAGGAAAGGAGATGGAGGAAACCTCAAACCAGCTTCTATTTGATGATAGAAGAAGATAATGTGGTCATTATCCTTTGTCATCTCAGCAGTATTGGGGATACTAAGATTGACATAAATCCTGTCAGAAGATTTGGGGAAATTGACTACGAATCTCTCTTAATCCTCTAAATTCTCAATAAACCCACTCAAATCTGAGTTCTTTAGAGTGGAAGCAACATCCCCCCAAATACTTTCTAAATTCGCTTTGATATTCTGGTAAGATTTTTTGTCCTTCTTGGGGGCCATTGCAAAATAAGATGAAAGGAAGTAAGAAAGAAATGAAGATGAAAGAAGATTAAGGAAGCAAAGAGCATAAATGAGCTTTGATAAAATGGAAATGCAGGAAACTTCAAGAAATGAAGAGGAAAGGGTTTTTAAAAGGAAATAAAACCTAGAAAAATGTGTTAAGTAATCATTTCAAAAATGGGAAAGGTAGCATAGATGAAGTATGACTCTGAGAATTCAGGGCTAAGATCAGGCCACGTGGACAAAGGAGTACTGCAGCATTTAATGTCTGAATTTGGGCAGGTGCTTAAAGACATACCATAAACTTTTGAAATTCTTGAACGAACTAAAAGGTGTCAAGCCAAAGTAAACAAGAATTAAAATGATGTGAACAAGACCAATGAAGCATTAAATCGATAAACCAAACTGTTTCAACTGAAGTTCATAAAAATTCTAACGTCGCTAAAACAGGGGGGCCACTAAAAGGGATAAAATATACCGAACTGGGTCATAAAGTATGATGGACCTGGCCCATTCTAATATATCTAAAAGCCTAGAAATCAAAAAGACTATGTCAAACATCACTATCAGGTCGGTTTATAGTCTAAAGCAGAAACGTGCAAATTGCCATCCTAATCCGAACTGGTCAAAAAAATCTATACTCAACTCATGTAAGGATTTATCACTTATAAATACCCTAAAGATTAAAACTCCAAAGGGTACGATGAAAATATTCATACTGAGTCAATATTAAACTCTCATATCAGTCTTTTAAATTGAGTCAATCATCTAACTTGACCATCGGAGTAGCTTTGCTAGGCACCCTGCCTAGCCCACCTGACTCTTATTTCTTGTTACAGGTCGCACCAGCTCACACTTAAGATCAAAGAAGATTGAACTATACCACTTCGATTGGAATTAGCTTCATCATAGGGCATTCAACTTCACCAAATTGATGTATGGTTACTTAAATGAGATGATCAAGATAATGCAAATGAATGGAATAAAACCAAGATAATTCCAATTGACGTATCTTTTGAATTAGGTCTATTAGAAATTAAACTAATTCTAAACCTAATCAAAAGCATGCATAGGGTTTAGTGTGTTTTCGATTAATAAACCCTAAGTTCATTGTTCATTGTTTAGGTGTTAAGCAATGTCCAATTTAACACTCAACTCCTAAATTATACTATGTGGTCGCGAAGCACAAGTATATAAAATTAAGTATTGAACAATGACATACAACTCTAATTCATTCATCTAAGCAAGCCATAACAATCAAAGTGAATCCATCTAAACCCTATAATAAAATAATTAATTCATGATAAAAGAGAAATGAAATTCAACTTTATTAAATTCAATAACATCCATCTTCATGTGATTAATGTAAGTGTAAATGAAATTGAAACTAAAAAGATTGAGAAAATGAAACTCCAAAAAGAATCCTTTGAAGAACAGGTGCAATCTTCTTTTCTACCTATCTTCAAATTATTCCTCACCAAGAAATAATTCTAACCTAATTACATGAAAATGGAGAAATGGATCTAAAAGTGTTTTTTATAGAGTTTTTACACCCCTCTTGTTGTTTTCTTTTTTGCACATTCCCTTTATATATCTTTGAAAATAGGTGGCTAGGGTTATAAGAGAAAAAAACCCTAAAAATTATCTAATCAATATTTGCCAACTCAGCGCATCTGTAGCACATCCTCGTTGATCTGCAATTTCTGAATTATATTTGATCAAATTAGGCTTTGATATCTTCATAAAAATTGTATCTCTATCTCTTATATTTCCAACTCATCTTGAATCACCTCATTTGGACATCTGTAGCTCAAGTTATGATCAAAATACCGAAGAGTGTCTGAGTTGCTAGGTGGTACACGACCATGTTTCCAAGTCGTGTACTCTTCTATGTCTCCAGGGCACCAAAACACAACCGTGTACTTGAAAACATGATCATGTTTCATACTTTTACTCCAAAACATGCCCATGTACTCCAAAACATGCCCATGTACTCCAAGTTGAGCCTAAAATACGCCGATTTAGCACCTTTTTTCACCATTTTCTCCAGAAACACCTACAAACTTAAAAATAAATAAAACAACTAAAAATTCATTAGAAACAAATAAAAATGGGTAAAAATAGACACAAATAATACCATAAAAATACTATAATTTTGGTTCGAATAATTCCCTAATACTTAACTTTTTACTTGTCCTCAAGTAAATTCAATCCATTCCCTTCAAAGATTATAAAAATTATGTAAACAAGAAAGAACAAGAATTACAAAAACTCATATGAAACTTGATGCAAGCAATATATGAATAACTAGAATATCATTAGGTTAAGAATTACAAATCTCAATTAAAAGAAACAATAATCTAGATGGTGAATAAATGGTCACTCCCTTACAATATCCCTCAAGTGTTTAGATGGGTAGAAAACCATTCAAAACCAATCATGACATTATTATTACCATAAGCTTGCATAAAATTTCAATCTCCATTACTTAATCACATTAGACACATGAATCCAAAGGTCTTTAAAGAGTTGTAATGGGGTTAATGTTTAGGTATGAAGAAGGAAATTTTTTTTTCTACTTCCAACACTTAAGAACATATTCAATAAGAAGCAAATAAATTCTCAACTTTAAGAAATATAAATACCCCCAA
>CATKHJ011077682.1:0-11558 GCA_949750685.1 Vernicia montana
ATGATTAATGGGAGTTTGTCCACCAACTGGTTGTATGAAAAGCCTTTAAGGCTTGTTAAGTTATTGTTTACATACTTGTTTGCGTTGTCATCGTGGTTATAAAAGTTCATTATTCATTGCAAATAAAAAAAAAAAAAAAAAAAAAACTATATATATATATATATATATATATATATATATATATATATATATATATATATATATATATATATATCCAAAGAAAATAAATTTCATATCATTAAAGGAGCAAATAAGTCCAAATTAGTACGATGGAAAATACAAGAACAAGGGAGTACAACAATGGAGCATATCTAAGGACTTAGAGTCCCAAATACAAATCCCCATCAGTGGATTTTTAACAAAAGGCTTCAAGTCCAATAGATCCATAGCTAAGCCTAGCGAATAATCGGCCCAATGGCCATCAGAAGTTGTGCAATTTCCATTCCAACCCTGCTCTTCCTTCCCTATTCCAAAAACCCCTACAATTTCTGTCTTCACCGCCATCGAAGACCAAAGAGGGAGGAGAAAATCCCAGGAGACCAGAGTTAGAGCTATACCCCACCAAAAGATCATGTACCAATTGAGCCAATATAAACCCCTTCTCTGATCTGAAATTTTGTAAAAAGACCAAGAACATGGATCTGTCTTGTACATCCAGAGGTGCTAGAAACCCAGATGAAATCTATCCATGGCACAAAGGCTCAACAAAGAAAAACTTCGGCTAAAACAGATAGCTCCTTTCTCATTTGACTAGATCTGAGCTTGTTTCCACCACCATTCACCAAAACAAAGGGCTTTAAGTCCAATAGATCCAGAGCTAAGCCTAGGGAATAATCGGCCCAATGGCCCTCAGAAGTTGTGCAATTCCCATTCCAACCCTGCTCTTCCTTCTCTATTCCAGAAACCCCTACAGATTTTGTCTTCACCGCCATCGATGACCAAGGAGGGAGGAAAAAATTCCAGGAGACCAGGGTTAAAGCTATACCCCACCAAAAGATATTGTACCGATTGAGCCAACATAAACCCCTCATTTGATCTGAAATTTTGTAAACATACCGAGAACATGGATTTGTCTTGTACATCCGGAGGTGCCAGAAATCCAGATGAAATCTGTCCATGGCACAAAGGCTCAACAAAGAAAAACTTCGGTTAAAACAGAGATCTTATTTCCCATTTGACCATATCTGAGCTTGTTTCCACCACCATCCACCAAAACACAACCGAAAAAGAAAGTAGTAGAGGATCCATTTGTAAATATGAAATAAAAAAACAAAAACAACAAGAGACACAAGACCAATATGATCGGTAGACAAAAAGAACTCAGCCTTAGCCATATTATTCGGAAAACTAAAAAGAGAAAAAAGAAAAGCAAAAAAACTAAACAAAATGTGCTCCTTCCGGTGGCCGGAACCACCAGAAGGAGACCCTATCTCAAGACTCGAAGGAGACAAAACCAACTGCTATAGAGTGTTTTTTTTTTTCCTTAATACTCTAAGACTTATATTAGTCAATGTATATTTTATCCCTATAATAAATTTGCAATTTACCTATATCTTCTAACTAAATTCATTTCCTTTATATTTTCCATACTTTTTACCAAATATAGGCCTAGTGTGATACGAGAGAGGGGGTGAATAGAGGAATGAATTTCTTAAAAATTACAACAAGCAAATCTAAGTCTATTTATCTGACAGTAACTGTATATATAATTTTGATAATAAATAAAATTAAATAATTTTTTTATAATATGATTCAAACAAAAATTATTTTAAAATCAGTTTTAAATTGATAATTTTTTAAAATAATAAAATTATATTATAAATGTGCAATAACTTTAAATAATTGTCTTATATATAAAGTTTTAATTAATCAATCAACATTGAAAATTTATTTAGTATTAGGGCAAAAAAAATTATTTAGTATAAATAAATTTTATAATAATTTAAATATTTTTTTTATAATTTATATGAAATCTAGTAACAAGTCAACACTTGACGTGTTTGCTATAATAATAACAAAAATAAATGAATGAATGAACAAGTAAACATTGCACATATCAAATGCATACAATTACACACAAGCACCATATGTATTCTTTTAGTTCTCTCTACCTTCTCTCTAAAGGGGTTGGTTCTTTGGCTAGGATTTACATTGGGGGAACCCATTGGTGGCGCCGGCCATTGAAGAAAACCCCATTTGTCCCTCTTTTCCTTTTTTATGTTTTATTTTGTAGTTTAAATAAGTGGATCTATGCATTTTCGTTGGAAATTTTGCTTCCCATCTTGTATGGGTTTCTCTATTTTGTGGATCTTGTTGCATGCTCACTGATCTGGACTTCTAGTTGGGATTGTTGGCTTGAGTTTCTTGGCAGTGATTATGTTGTAAAGGTCTCCGGCTTTGTCCAGTCTTTCCTCCATTTTCTAGTCTTTAAAGTGCTTCTTAAGGATGATCGATGGGGGAGAGGGGAAGAAGTTGCTGTCGGTGGAATCAATGCCTTCTAAGTTGATTTTTTCTATCATTTTGTTGAGCCTAATTGCCAGTCAAAAAGGAACCTATCCAGGCCAGAGTGGGTTGACTTGTCCGAGTATGGTGGTTCCTTATCTCTTTTGTTCCACCCAAGGATCGGTTGATCTATGGTGGGGAAGTCCATTTCTACATCAATTCTTGCTCTGTTGGATAGATCAGAAACTAGCTTTCTCCATGCAAAAAAGCCTTTTCTGCTAGGTTGGCCACAGAGGGTGGCGACTATGGCAACCCCTACTAAGGTTGAGGCTTCAGTTAGGGAGGATTTTACTGAGGAGTATTATTGTAATTTTATAAAAATTGTAGGCCTGTGTGCCAGTTACTTGTTGGGCTTTATGTCTAGTGTTAGAAACCCCATTTGGATTAGGTTATTGGACACTAAGTTTAGAATATACCTCTCTAGGTGGACTTATCTAATTGACTTGAATTCTTGTATTTTTGGGCTTTTTGCTCTTCATTAATGACAACAATTTTCTTATTAGGCAAAAGAAAAATGCATACAATTTATATCTATACTATACTTGCACATATATATATATAACTTTTGAATTTCTCATTAAGTACATGGTTTTTAATATAAAAGATAAAAAAAAAAATCTTCTTATTTTTAAATTGATTGGTTCTATATTTTTTATCTTAATCAAATATAAAGTCAAAAAAACTAAGAAAAATCCTAATACAAATAAAAGTTGTAATTCTATTTTATATTCTGATTTATATTTCAACAATAATTGTAATAAATAATTTCACTATAAATATATATTAATAAGACCACTATTTCCTTTGTATTCGGTTCACAATATTAATATCTCATATTCATTTAAAAGATAAATCTGTCATATTTGACATCGTATGTTTTTTATGAAATTTTTTATTAGTTTTAGTTTAATTTACATGTTAATGGCCTAATTTTATATTTATATTTCTCATATACGATATAGTATTTTTTTTTATAGATTTTTTTATTAGTTTTAATTTAATTTACTTGTTAATGGCTTAAATTTAAATTTATATATATTTGTTTGTATAAATTATGTCTTCCAATTTTTTTTTTATTAGGTCTTAGTTCTTTTTTTTTTTTTGAGGAATTATTTTAATTTTAATTTTTTAAAATTTTAATGGCCCCTCTCTCTCTCTCTCTCTCTCTCTCTCTCTCTCTCTCTATATATATATATATATATATATATATATATATATATATATATATATATATATAAGTCTTTTAAAAATTAAAACTTTTGAATTGCGCTAAAAGGACATGATTTTTAATGCAAAAGACAAAAAAAAAAAAAAAGTCCTTATTCTTGATTTTATTGGATTAAAAATATAATTCTAATCCTATAATAATTTTAAATATATCAACATTACTTGATAAATACTCTTACAAATATCATTATAAATATGTGTATTTTAAGTATTTTAATGTTTAATTTTAGCCATGGTGATTTGAATTCGAAATATTTTCACAGTATGGTTTCGGTTAGGAAAAAAACTAATAAAGTGTCCAAGCTTCATGATGAATCGAGTATAGTGGTTGACAAGCATGAGGGTCTTTGCTCTTTGGCTTTTAATTATTTTAAGCAATTATTTTCAATTGTTTCAAATGTCTCAAATTTGGCATTGCCTTTTGTAGTAGGACGGGTATCAGATGGCGATAATGCAATGTTAATGACTCCTTTTTCAGCTAAGGAGTTCAGGAAAGCTGTATTTCGGATGCATCATGAGATTTCACCTGGACTGGATGGTTTCAATCCTACGTTTTATCAGCGTTTATGGCCTAGTATCAATAATGATGTTTTTTATGCTTGCTCTGTTTGGTTATTTAATGGTGAATTTCCTGCTTTGTTGAATGATACTCATATAGTGCTTGTGACTAAATGTGATATACCTATGACTATGAAATACCTTAGACCAATTGCATTATGCAATGTAGTTTATAAAATTCTTGCTAAAGTTCTGACTAATAGATTGAAGAGGGTGTTGGATAAAATTATTTATGAGTCTCTACAGCTTTTGTTCCTGATCGGTCTACCACTGATAATGTTTTAGTTGCTTTTGAGTTAATACATTGCATGAAAATGAAGGTCAGGGGTAATAAGGGTAATGTAGCTATGAAAATTGACATAAGCAAAGTATATGATAGAATTAGTTGGGAGTATCTAAAGGCAATGCTAGTGAATATAGGGTTTACTACTCAATTTATTGACTAGATTATGCTTTGTGTAACTACTGTTTCCTACTTTATTTTAATGAATGGGTAGAGTGTTGGACCTATTTTACCTAAGAAAGGGTTGAGGTAAGGTAATCCATTGTCTCCATATTTATTTATCATCTGTGCATAGGGATTGTCTACAATGATTAAGAAAGCAGAAGTCCATGGGGATTTACATGGTTGTCAAGTATGTAGAGGTGCGCCGAGTGTTTCACATTTGATGTTTGCATATGACAGTTTCATTTTCTTCAATGTATCCAGGGAGGAATGTATTACAATGAAAAATATTTTACTATAGTATGAATCTGCTTTGGGTCAGGTTGTGAACTTTCATAATATAGAATTTATTTTAGTAATAATTTGTATGATTCGGTTAAACACTCTATGTCTGCTATTTTGGGTGTTTTTTCTCATTTAAATACAAGTCGGTATTTGGGTCTTTTGTCTTTGGTGGGCAAGAATAAAAGGGTTATTTTTGGGTTTCTTCGGGATAGGCTTTGGCGTCGATTGCAAGGCTGGCATTCTAAGTTGTTGTCTCAAGCTGGTTGGGAGGTTTTATTGAAATCAGTTGCTCAAACTATTCCATCATATTTTATGAGCACTTTTTTGTTACCATTAACTCTTTCTCATGAGTTAGAGCGGATGATAAATTCATTTTAGTGGGGTTTAAAACCTGGTGGTGGTCGTAGAATCCATTGGTTGAGTTGGGATAGACTTTGTGTTCGAAAGGAGAATGGGGGTTTGGGTTTTCGGGACCTGCATAGTTTTAATCTTGCTATGCTTGGTAAATAATGGTGAAATCTTATTTCTAAACCATGTACACTTGTAAGCATAATTTTCAAAGGTAAATATTACCCTGGGGGATTTTCTTGGTGCTTCTTTAGGGCATAATCCAAGTAATACTTTGAGAGGTATATGGTATTCGCAATCCATTATGAAAGAGGGGTGTTGATGGCGTATTGGAGATGGCACTTCCATTAATGTTTGGCGGGATCCATGGATTAAAAAGGATGGTCATTTTCACTTAGCTACCCCTATTATTCATAGTCTAAAGTCTTTGTTTGTGAATGATTTGTGGATACCTTCTTCAAAGGAGTGGGATGTAGAGTTGCTTAATGAGTTATTTCTACTGGATGATGTGTATAACATCCTTCATATTTATCTTGTTTCAAATACTCTAATTGATCAAATTATATGGCATTATCACAAGCAAGGTTCCTACACAATTAAGTCAGGCTATCGTTTTGCAATGTCTCTTAATGGAAAGGAACAACGGGGTGCGGTTCATGGAGAGTGGGTCACGTTGTGGCATCTAAATATTCTTCCTATAATCAAAATGTTTATTTGGCGGGCTTGTAGGAATGCTCTTCTTGTTCATTCATTGTTGGTCCTTCATGGTGTTCAAACTCCTTTGACTTGTGTGCTTTTGCAAACAAGATTATGAACATCTAATGCATTTATTTTGTGATTGTCCTTTTGCTACAGCTTGTTAGCAAGAAATTGATCTTGATGTTGCAGGTTTGGGAATTGAAACGTTTCTTAATCTCTTCGTCTCGCTTTGGAGTTCCAATTTGCAGTACAAGGTAGTTGAATTTGCAGCGATTACTTGGAGTATTTGGAGGCAACGAAACTCGCAATTATATACGGTCTTCATATACTCGTTCTCCACCTGCAACAATAAGAGATGGGCTTTCTTTTTTGCATGATTGGCAGGAGGCCAAGGTAAGGTAAGCTGTAGTGTCTTCAACTACGGGTTCAACCAGGTCTTCTTCTTGGTGGACAAGACCAAATATAGGATTCTTAAAGTGTAATTTGGATGCAACAATTTTTCATGCTTCCCACTCTATAGGCTTGGGTTTGTTCTTCGCAATCATGTAAGGGCATTCATGTTTGGTCTCTCTAAAGTATTATCTGGTGGGATGGAAGCTCATGAAGCAAAAGCAACTGCACTTAGAGAAGCCATTTTATGTGTTCACTCTTTGGGTTATACTAAGGTTATCTTTGAGATGGATTGCAAACAATTGGTTGATGTATTATCATCTTTTACTTCTACTTGTGATATTTCAGAGTTTGATGCTTTTATTTATGATTGTAAGATGTCCCTTAGCTTAGCACATGATTATTATGTTCAGTTTGTTTATAAGCAAGTCAATACTGTTGCTCATTCTCTTACAAGAGTTTCAGTTCATAATGCTAGCTTATGTGTATGGCAAGTGGCTTCCTCATTCATCGAGCCTATGCTTGCTGTTGATGATGATTTTTAATAAATTTTTTTATGTTTTGGGTTAAAAAAAAAAATTTAGCCATGGTATGATTTTTTTTTTATATAAGTTTTATTTATATATTTAATTTATTTTGTTGTTATGCTATTTTTAAAATTTTCATTCAATTATCTATTTTTTGTTGAGCAAATTTTTTTTATTTATAAATTTGAGCGTGTTTATTCTTCAATATTGGTATTGTAGGACACATAATTCAAATATAAAATAATTTCTTCAATTATCAAGTATTTTTATATTTATACTTTATTACCTATATATAATATAATATAACTAATTATATTTTTTGTTATGCTCGCTTTTATTATCACTTTACTCTTGTGTATAATTTGATTTAATACAATTTAATACTTTATACTTTTATTGAATTCTAGCTAATCATTTATTTTAGGGGTTGTATTTAATAGCTATAGTAACTTTAGTAATTTTTTTTCATATTTAAAAAATTGATATAGAGTGAATGGAAAATAATTATTTTTCAATAAGTTAACAAATCTATTGTTCTATATTCTAATATAAGTATGTCAAATTTAATTATATTCAATATTAATGGAAATTAAAATATTCATATTTTATAGCATTATTAGATTTTAGATTTCATATCCAAATATATTTTACATAAGTTTAATTATTAAATTATTACTTTGATTGTTTCACTATTTATAATTTATTTTATTAATTGAATATAAAAAATATTTACCATCAAATTAAGATCTGAATTTTATTTTTCATCATCTGAATTTTATTTTTTATGAAATTTATGAAATTTTTATTTGATTAATTAAAAAATTTGTATTTCATTAAGTATTTTTTTTAGCGTGAGAATGGAGAATCAAATTTAGATTTATTATCCAGACCGTATATAAACTTACCATTAGGCTATATCTTAATATGTTATTTCATCAAATATTTAATATTTTGATATAATATATAACCACGTGCTCGAAAATCATAATAATCAAGATCGTATATGCGAATATGACTATATATATATATATATATATATATATATATATATATATATATATATATATAAAGACGAATCCATGCCCCCTGCAATTTTCAAAATTTATAAGGATTACAGTAGTAATTAAAAAAAAAAATCAAATATTACAAGTATAGATAATTTTTGATCATCATGAAATTTCTAAAGTTTTAGAATTATAATATTATTTTTAAATATATCTCAGTGTTAGCTTTTTTATTCTACTAACTACTAATTGTTCTATTTTGTCATTGAATTAAACATTTATTTCAAAATCAATATTTAAAAGTTTTAAAGTAAATATTTCACATTTATAGTTTACATATATATATATTTTTTTGCTAGATTTGTTATAGTTTTATTTGATTTCTTGTTATATTATATTATATTCTACAATATTAACATAATTAAATTTTATGGATATCGTTTACTCGCTACTCATGTTATCAAATAGAATCAAAATAAAATCAATAATCAAATTAGTTTAAGAAAACCAAAAAAAAAAATTTCCTCATTTATGTGATTATTTAATTTTTGTCTCTAGTCAATTATGTAATTTTAGTTAGACAAACTTTTATGAGGTATAATTAAAATTCATAAAATGATAAATGAAAGTTTTGAATGATTGAACGTAATTATTATATTTTTTTAAATTAGATCCTCTAAATAAATTAGGGATGTCGGGCGGGTATGAAGCAAGTTTTCCATTACTCGTATTCGTTCCGCCAATATTTATTTATACATGTCCCGTCACCCACCCCGCTATGGGGTTGGTAATAAAATAGAGCGGGTATCTGCATGTATATTTGTTTTTATTTTATTTTATTTTCTTTTCTTTAAAAAAATTATTTAATATTATTTTTTCATATATACATATATTCATTTATATATCTTTTTTACATATATTTGCAATATAATTTATTTTTTACATAAAAAAAATAAGTTATAAATTAAAAATGATATTATATATATATATATATATTTGAAAAATTAAAAAATATTTATTATATATATAATCAGAGCGGATTCGGGGAGGATTTTAAATTCATCCCTCCCCATTTAATAAATAGGGTGAGGTGAAACGAGTATCCGACGAGGCGGGCTAAATTGTTATTTCTAAAATAAATTTTTTGCGTGGGTCACTATATATATATATATATATATATATATATATATATATATATATATATATATATATATAACTTGCATTTCGTTAAACAATAACAGATTGAAACATCATGTGCTTGGGCTTCCAAAGCATAAATAGGTAAAGAATTGACCCACAGGTACTGCTTATCTGAGCATCAGATTAGTTATATTAAAAAAAAAAAAAAAATTTAAAAGATTAAATTTCTTAGATCATAATTTATATTAAGATAATATATATAATTAAGTCTATTTTTTTATATCTTTTAAAAAAAATTTACTTAAAATAAAAAAAGTCAAATAAAATTTCCTTAATTGCTTCTGAAATTATATTTAGAACGTAAGATTATAAATTTGAATATTAATTTATATCAAATACAATAATAATTTTTAGCATATAATATTATGTGTGTATAAATAAAATATAATTTTCAAGAATTCATTTATATAAATTATCATTTGAAATGAATGAATATTTAAATTTAGAATTGGAGATGTTTATAAGTAATATTAGATTCAAACCTAATACAAAATTGATTTGAGAAAATTCAAGTTGGGACTCGAATTAGAGTGAGATGGATCTGACTTTGATCATCCCAAAATCAAACTCAATAGGTGAACTAAGAAAAATTAGGGGAAAAAAATCGACTGAATTTAGTTAGGGATCAAATAAAAAATTTAAAATTTTGAAATTGACTAAAATCTGACTAAATTCAGAAGAGGCTCAAACTGACATTATATTCAATTTTGGGTCCAAATCACCATTATCTTGCATTTGGACTAGATGGGTCGGACCCAAACTTGGAACACCCGTGGCTGAAGCATGGCCCAGATTACCATTACAGCTATCATTAGGGATGGCAAGGAGAAACATAGCGGAGATTTTTTAAATTTTATTTTCATAAGAATAGGGATGAAAAAATTCTCTCACATGATAACTTTAAAAAAATTTATTTAAATATTCTTATACTTTTATGTATATTGAATTTTTTAATGTTTTGTTAAATAAAATTACAGAACATTTTTATTATATTAGGCGTATTTATATTTTAATTTTGTTTAATTGATACTTAGTATATATGAATCTATTAATATTTTCTAAATAAATTTATTCTTATTTTTCAGCTATTATTTATGAATTTTATAAATAAAAAAATATATAAGTAATACTATATATATTAATAAGTAAATATATATAAGTAATGTATAAAAAATTAATAAAATATATAAGTAATACTAATAATCAAAATATTTCAAATTATATATATATTGTGAGTTTAAATCTAAATTATCCCTATATGTGAGGTGGAGATGGGCCTGCTCCGCTCTGTTACGATCCCTAACTATCATCAATATTAGCTTTAATATAAGCAAGTAGAAGAAGGAATCCAAGAAATGAGCTACAGATTGGACTTTGGTATGCATAGGAAGAGAAAGCTCATTACAAAAAAATTAAATAATAATTCAATTAAAGTGACATAATAACATTTTGTGGAAATACACCCCATATTGTTTGAGTTTTTTAAACGGTGTCTTTGAGTTTTTTTATTTATAATTATATTATGTCTTGGAGTTTTTTATATTTTTACGGCTCATTTACTTTTATATGGTTTTTATATTTTATATTTAACAAATATTCGTTTTCTTTGATTAATGCAAAAATTCAAATTTTTTCTTTTCATTTTCTCTCATTTTGAATCAATTCAGTTTTTTTCCACTTCTTCTTAATTTTTTGACTATTATCCACGACATGCATTTAGTTTTCTCTCCACTGTTTTGAAATTTATATTTGTAAAAGTTATGATCAGTACTTGCTCTATTTGTCAAATTTACTTCACAGATTCTTAGAAAATTAGTAAAACCAAAAAATAAGTTTATTGATTTGAAAAAATGAGTAAAAAGTGTCGTGCTAAAAAAGGTATGGAGGATAAATCATCAAAGAAAATAGATACTCATTCTTCTAAAAATAATGTGAAACCAGAAAGTATTAAACGAAGGAAGATTACCATTGAAGAACCTGTTGAACATGAATCAAAAATTGTTATTAAGGTTTTTTTTAATTCATTTTTTTGGTATATGTTTTGTTATTTTGGTATCATATTTGATAATCTATTTCACTTGATATTAAATCAACATTGTAGTTTCATCCTTTTTTTTTTTTATTATTTATTTTTAGTTTCTTTGACACAGTTTTCAGCGGATTTGAGATATTTCAATCATTTGAAAGCAATATACCATAAACTTCAAAATTGCTATAATTCATGCTTTCACCCTGTTAGAACAAATAAGAATAGAGAAATAATTGAATAAATGTATATATTTGTTGTGTATTTTACAATAGAATTACAAAGTATTTATAGAAGAAAGCTACACTAATCATGGCATGATTGAAGGACTGGGTTGGTGTAATCTG
>CATKHJ011077800.1:0-12977 GCA_949750685.1 Vernicia montana
TGATGGAATGAGTAAATGCAACCCTAAATCCTTTTGTTGAAGCAATCAATGAAGTTTCTTGGCATTAAATGTGAGTGGGTGGATGATTTTTGAGAGAAAATGGGTTTAGGAGCTCTGAAATCTCGTGAAAAATGAATTTGGGCTCTTAATTTCCTTTTAAAAGTCGATTTTCAGGTTCTGTCCTCGCTGCCAGTAGCGGTCGCTACAGGTAAATCGCGGTCGCGATTCATCCATTGCGGTCGCTATCTCCTTGTCGCGGGAGCGACTCTCTACTGTTCACGTGATTGTTCAATCTGATGTCCAAATCAGGCAGAGGAGTTCGCGGGCTGAGTTGCGGTCGCGATACTGGACGCGAAACACATGTCACAGTCACGACATCCTTGTCGCGGGCGCGACTTATGCCCTGCCACTCCACTTTACAATTTAACTTCCATTATACAAGGAATTCAATCCAAAATCATCCATACACATGACATACACTTGAAATTCATTTATATACTTAATGAGAAGTCCATACATGAATATTCGGGGTATTACATCTAGCTTCCCATTTTCATGTGGGTGAGTTGGTCTGTATGGGTGAGACTGAATGGGGGTTGAGTCGATGAGGGTGAGTGACAGAGAGAGAGGGCGAGTCAAGAGCTTGAGAGAGAGACGGTGGTCACTGAGTTAAGTGTGGGTCTATGTGGGCTGAAAGAGAAAGAGATCGCCGGTGAACAGAGAGAGAGAGTTGGGTGTGAGAGAGGCAGTGAGGGTGAAGAAGAAAGGGAGTATGGGCTAGTGAGGGTCTGTGAACCGAGAGAAGGCTGGTGAGGGTTGTGTTGGTGTTTTGGGGCTTAGTGAGTGAGAGGGCTGAGAAGAGAAGAACTAGAGAGAATGGGTTGTGTTAATCCACGTGGCATGGTGACATGGCACATTTTAATGATGTGGCGTTTAGCTGTCAAGCTGAGTCAGCATGTCTATCTTACGTGGCAGTCCATATCAGCCTCTTAAGTTTGGATTCCAGCCAGTGACCACCGTGTGAAATGATTTTGAAAATTTAAGTATTTTTCAGCAAAAAAAATTTCTTTAGTGATCACATTTAAAAAATTACTAAAGTTTAGTAATTTTCTGAGCTATTTACCCGAGAAAGAAACATGGGTCATTTCTAACTATGATGAAGGCTAGGTAGTTCTATATAATAAAATTCTTGAAAGTAAATTTATTGAGTGAATTGAATGTAGAGATAGACATAAAATGATAATGAATCTTAAAAGATCATTCCAAATCCTTTAATTAATAAAATTATGAAAATTTAGATTTTGTTAAAGTTTTATTTGGTATAAATAAATTTTTACTGGATTTAGATTTATAAATTTCGGATTTCATATGTTATACTATAAATTCTAAATTCAAAGTTCATAAATGTAGAACAAAAACTAGTTCGATTAATTTGAAAAACTAAGAATCCAAAATTCATTTGAAATTCATCAATTTTTGTATTAATCTATTATACCTGTTTAATGTGTGTGGTATTATTTAATGGTGTTTTTTAAAGAGTCCTAAAAGAACTGGTTAAAAAATAATAAATAAATACATAAATTAGCTAAGTGAAAGTAAAGATTTTGACATATCACTTGAAATGATAGTGATTGTAAATAAATACAACTTTATCAAAATTAGATTTTATATGAAATAACTACTTTGTAATTAGAGTTTATCTAAAATAACTTTTTTTAAATTAATTTAATTATTTTTTTTAAAATAACTACTTCCTAATCAAATTTTGTTTGAAATAATTATTTTCTAATTAGATTTTGTCTAAAATAATTGTTCTTAATTAGAGCCCTTAGGATACTTGTTAGGAAAAATGTTACATAATTAGTGAATGTTGTTTGTAGAATGTATTTTTTAAAAAGAAATTATGAAAAATAAAATAATCATATTAGTTGGGAAAATGAAATACATAAAATAAATATTGAGACCTAATATTTTTTTTCTTATAGAGTTTTTTTAATTGCAAATCCATAAATGCTTAAAAATTCGTATTCGAAATTGTTGCCAAATCCAAATCTATGGTTCAAACACAAAGTTAGTGTTATGATTTTTAATTTATGCTCTCTATACCAATATAAAAGAAAATATTCAAAATGTTCGTATATAGCCAAAGTATTCTACATCAGATATACCTAGCTCTACTCTTCAAAATATTGACTATCAGACAAATATACCTAGACCAGTATATATATATATATATATATATATATATATATATATATATAGATTTTTTTAATGATGTGTCCACCTCTTCAACTATTGACATAGGAAGAGTTTACAATCTTCCATCTGTCATTCATGCTTCTTATACCAATACAAAAGAAACTGTTCAAAATGTTCGTATACAGCCAAGGTATTTTACATTGGATATACCTAGCTCTACTCTTCAAAATGTTGACTACCAGACAAATATACCTAGACCAGTATATATTGAGAGTCAATCTCCAAACCATGAAGAAGAACATAAACTCATTCCTTCTTCACCAACACCTTCAGCCATTACTCAAAATATTGAAACAGAAATTAATGTTTTAGAAAAACTTTTTCAAATAAATAAAAAACTTCTTGAAGATTTTTATTCAAAAGAAAATGAATCAAAGAAAATTTAGTTTTTTCAAAAAATTTTAGATTCCAGAAATGAGATCTAAGAACAATATTATCATTTTTGTACTAAGTACAAAGTTCAAATCAAATTTTTTGATTGATTTCAAATTTATGCGAGTCAAAACAACATTGCATATCCATTCAAAATTCAGAACATTCAAACAAATCTGTTAATCCTGTCCCCTCTAGAAATAAACTTCCAGAGTGGAAGGTTGAATCTTGAAAGCTAGTAAATCTAGCATCTTTAAGAATAGTTAGGATAGAGGTGTCTAAGCCTTCTCTAGTAAGAGATTTGATTCCTACCTGGACAAGTCTTATATGAATATATCTAAACGATTTCTCCTTATGTTTTTGAAGGGATTTTAAAGAAAGAAGATGGATTTCTTCAAATGGTTTTGAAATTTGAATGTGTCTTTCTTCAGTTTTGATTATAAAATCAGTTTTGAGAAAAAAAAGTTTTGAAGATTCATAAATTTGTTTCTTTTGAACTTTATATATATTCATTTTATATACAAATGAATATAGCTAAATTAATTTCTATTAAAATTGGTAAATTTTCAAATAAATTTATATAATTTTTTAAGTGAAAGATTGGAAGTTAGAAATCAGGAACACACCCGAACATTTCAATTAAGTTGGCACTATCTTAGCTAGGTCCAAATTTTATTAAAAATAAAAGAAGAATAATATAAGAGGAGAATAATATCTATCCTTCCAAGAAAGGAAAACAAACTAACAGAATCTAAAACTCTCCTTACCACAAAAATCATCATGAAGTAAAGAATTACAAAATTTCGAAGATGAACTCCACCATTGCAAAGATGAAGAGGAAACTCCAAATTGAGCTAAAGAATCCGCCACTCTATTACCTTCTTGAATAAAAAGCCACAGCCCCCATTTAAAATAAGAGTGAAACCACAGAGTATTTTAGTATACTTTTCCCTTTTCAATTTTTATATTATATGACACGCGGATGCCACATAGGAAAAAAAAAATATTTTTAATTTTCACGTCAGTAATTTTAACGGTGTTAGGTATATTGGTACTAATGTGTTAAACAGTGTTAAACTCAGAATATTAAAGTGTCACGATGTTAAACTCATACTACTAAAGTGTTACGAAAAAAACTACAACTCTCATTTAAAATAAGCGTAAAACCACAAAATATTTTAGTGTACTTTTCCAAAAAAAAATTAAATTATTTTATTTATTCCTTTAAAACTAGTTAACATTAAATAACTTATAAAGTAAAATATTAGTATCTAATCAATATTCTAATTTATTCTTCTCGTTTATTTATTTTTATTAAATGAGCACTTACAATTATATAATAATATTGATATATTTATTTATTTTTCACTATTTGGAACACCTTTTGAAAAATCAAAAAATTACCTTGGTTAAACAGTTTTCAATAATTTATTAGTTGAAAATCCAATTAGCAAACTTATTTAATTGTCTGAATATCAGTTAGAATATATTAGCAAGAGCAGAAAGGGATGGCAATGAGGCGAGTATGGAATAGGTTTCTCAATATTCGCCCTCGCCTCCCCAAGTAAATTTTGTACTCGCCCCGCTTCGAGTACAAGGTGGGACAGGGGACAAGACGGAGTGAGTAAGACGAATATACCCGTTTATGCAGGAGTAACGCATGTTACACATTATAAACGAACATTACAATCAATTGAATTCTAAGAATTTCATACAAAAAGCAAAATCACGTTCATTACACATTATGAACGCTCATTACGAAAAAATCACGTTCGTTACACATATGTAACGCACGCTACTTATCAAAATAAAATTGAGACTTCTAACACATAAGAGAAAATCACGCTCGTTCGTGAAAATTACTAACGTTACCAGTCACATAACGAACGTTACATATCTTTTTATATAATCGGGTCAAGTACCAGACGGATATACACTTAACTCGGACCTGACTCGAACCTGTAATGGGTTTTACTCTCAATACTTGTATCCGCCCCACCATTAAATGGGGCGACTTTTAGGGTCGGATACCCAACGAGGCGGGAAAATTGCCATTCCTATGCAGAGCAGGGTCTAAGAGTACAAACTCAAAAGGCAACCCTTAAACCTTAGAATGTCAGCTGAGACTACTCTTTTTTAATTGTATATATAGTAGGGTTCATAGCTAAGACTTTTCTAATAAAGAAAGAATGAAGCAAAGATTTTTAAAAAATAATAATAATGGTTTCTCTGCCTATTTGGAAAATGGGTTTTAACAATTGCTCTCAGCCTCTTAATCCAAGACAGCTTTACAACATTTATTGCACGCACAGATTTTGATTCTTTCATTTTAAACAAATTTTTTTTTTTAAATATTCAAGGGAGGGGAAAGCAAGGACTTGAACTCCCTTATTGCCAGCAAGAGATTGAACTTTTAAAATATACATTTTTTTTTCTTAATTAATTCAACTTCATTACAAAACCAAAAGATGAACAAAAAGATAAATCAAATAAAGCCGTTTCTGTAAAAAAACAAAAAAAAAAAAAAAAAGAAAGAAAAAGAGCATCAAGAAAGAATCCTACCTCAGCTATCAACTTCTATCACAGTCACAACCTGTTACTGGAAGGATTTGACTATTATGATTGAATGACTTTATTCTGTTTGACACATGCTGGTGCCTTGAACTCCTGGCATTTCCGCATTGGTGCAACATCAATTGGCATCAGATTATCAGAAGAAGGCTCCATAGAAAACAAAGGCTTGTTGCTAGTAGTAGGATTGCCCATGTTCTTATCACTTAACGGGGAACTTCTGGGAAAAATATCATCCTTGGGGTTTGCTTGATCCCTAGAGCTACAAATGCTTAATGGCAATTTCTTTAGTTTCAGTCTTCCCCTCTTTTTACCTGGGGAACTTGCATCTCCCCAGATTTTCTCCTTTGATTGACTTGATTCTGCTTCCCCATTATCCATCTCTAATTGGGTTGCTTTTTCATATTTTGATGTCTTCTCATCTGCCATACTTGTGCATACCTCACCAATCGAGCCTTCAGAATCCAATTCACCTGCTATAGCATGTCCATTGCACATAGAAGATGGGTTTTCTCCAAACGCTACACTTCCATTGGAAACCCGAGTTCTCTCAGAAGTAGGTGAGCTTTTAGGCTTCTTATTTTTATGACCTTTCCAATCAGAACTAGAAGAGTTCTTTGAAATTCTCGGGGAGCTGTTCATAACTCGATGCAACTTACGGGCTAACTCTTCATCATCCCTATAATTCTCAATAGGCTGGTGCTTTTTGTACAAAAGTTGAACTTGCACATGCTTCTTCAGCTTATTCTTTTTTAAGTACCTCTCCTTATTAGCTGCCTCTTCAGGGAAAGATGCAACTAAAGCCAATGCACTTTTAGCAGCTGTAACAGCTTTTGCTGCAATAATAGCCTTCTCCTGTGCTGCAACTCTTGCCGCTTCTGCTGCCTTAGCAGCAACATCAGCTGCTGATTTTGAGGCCTCTACAATCTGCTCAGGCGAAAGATTATGGTTATTATTAAAATGAGAACTCAACAGATTGTTAAGCCGGGATTGAAATTCACTTGAAGATGGAGAACAAGGAGTTGGAGAAGGGGGAGATGGAGATGGAGTAGGAGGAGACGGAGATGAAGGAGATGCTGAGGATGAGGAGGAAGCAACTGCAGGAGGGGCCAACACAGCATCGACATCAGAACTCTGTTTCTTGAATCCAGCAAGAAGGCGTTTCCGAGGAGGCAAAAGGACATCAGCATCCAAGTGATTGATGTCACATATATTAGTCTCCATTACACTTCTTCTAAATTCAACTATTTACAGTAAATGACTTTAGATTTTGTATCAGAATGATGCCATCTCACCAACTACATTGAATCTAAAACAATAAAAACAAGATTAAAAAATCAGTACCAAAACCTATATCACCAAACCCTAGCTAAATCCAATACAAATTACAGAAATTCAAAACAAACTATTCTCAAAATCAAATCAGTTAAACCAATTTTTTAAAATCAGATCATAATTAATTTAACTAAATGAACCAATTAATTTTTCAATCAAAATTGACAGTATAAAATTGAATCAACCTAAGCCCTATATATTCCTATTATCAAAAGAACTAAAATCTGATAAAACAATCAGCTAACAGCCCGATTATTCAAGTTCGCTAGATAAAACAGAAGTATCAAACACACAATGCAAAAACCTGTAAAGGAAAGTGGTTTGAATTCTGGTCTTTCTCGAGAACCAAACAGAGTCTATCATTGAAATTGAATTGACCAAACAAGACAAAAAGACATCAAAATCAAAATTAAAAACAAACAACATACAAAAATCAAAATCAAAAATAAAAAACAATAGAGCTCTGAAAAAATCATTTTCAGCTAAGAGAAATGAATTATCTATTTTGTAAAAGAATCAAGATCGAAAACAAATAATTAAAGCAAAAAAAAGCATCAATCAAGAATGCTAAAAGCTCGATTCATTTGAATTATACAAATCTAACACAGGTAGAAGCCAATTTACGTAGGATTCAAAAGCTGGGCATGTAATAGATATGGAAAAAGAGAGAGATTATTAGAGGTGGATTTGAATCCAATTCTAAGTACCTGATCACTTCATTTTACGGTGAGATAGAGAAACAGCGACTTTGAATTAGGGTTTTTTTTTTTTTTTTTTTTTTTTTAGGTTGCAGAGAGGAGAGGTAGAGGAAGAAGAAATCCAGGTAGAAAGGAAAATCAGAAAATGTTGTTTATATATGTAAATAAATTAAATACTATATATAATTTTATAAATATAAATATAAATGTCAGATTGGCGTTTTTCGATTGGTTCTAATTCTAGAACTCAAAGACGCAAATCCCCTAACTTACATACATCCAACCCTTATTTAATTTATTTTTATTTTTATTTTATTTAAATTTATTTTTATTTTTGTTTTTGTTTTATTTCTTTTTATTATTATTACACAACTAAAATGGATGATCCTCTTCTTTTGTGTAAGTAATAACATTGTTTTTGCTTTTATATTACGTTATTACCACCAAAATTTTAAAAATAAAGTTGAAATAAATTATATATATATTTTTTTTTTTTTTGAGATAATTTTTTTTTTTTTGATATGTGTACTTATTTTTAACACATAAGAATTTTTTTATTTTTTTTTTATATTTATACTTAATTTTGACATATAGATATGAAGTTGACGTGTAATTTTATAATTTTTTTAATCATTATTTTTTATTTGAATTATTATATTAATACATTAACAAATATGTTACTTTTCTAATTAAATAAGGATTTTAATCATAAAAATTAGCATGTTAACCAATAAGTTAATCTCTTAACTAAACAATGATTCTTAATCCTAAAAAAATATTAATTGTATTTTTAATATTTGTTTATATAAATATAATGAATATATTAATTAATAAATTAACAAAGTTTTCTCATCTTATATGACATATTTTTAATTATACATTTCATTGAATTTTTATTATATGTATTCAATTTAGTATTGATTAAATTTTAAATATATAAAGAATTTTTAAATAAAGAATTCAATTTAAATTTTACGAATTGGAAATATTTAATAATAGCCGCGCGACGCACGAGCAAACGATTAGTTTTCTTAAAATAAAAGGATATTAGGATTTTTTTAGCATTGGGTAACGAGATTTTTTTAAAATTGCTCATATTTATTTAAATAAAAAGATTACGGAGTATTTAATAACTCAATTTATTATTTAATTTAATATTTTTAATATTTATTAATTTTAAAATGATTTGATAACATAAAATAGTTTCACCTTAAAATTTTTAATTAAATAAAAAACCACTTAAAATGGTAAGTTAAAATATTCTACTTAAAATTTCTACTGAATACGTTCATTTATTGAGTTTTTTAAAATTTTTTTTATTAAAATAATTTTTATACCGTTAGCATATTCTTAAAATTTCTTATTAATATATCAGTGTTAATTTTTAGTTGTATTAATTTTTCTTAATACTCATTTATCAATTTTTGTAATATTCATTTAAAGTTTAATAATATTTATTTTTTAAAAATTTATGAGAAATATTATACTAATAAGATTGTTGCTTCTGAATTTTTTTTATTTAAGATTTTTTTTAATTTTAAAATTATGTTTAATTGTTAAAACTTAAATATCAATATCACGGGATTAATTATATCCAATAAAGAAGTTTAATAATTTTCAATAATAACAGTTATCAAAAAAATTGATTATATTAAGCACTTAAAAATTTCAGTATTTATTATATTCAGCGCTTAAAATTCAGTACCTAATTTCAGCTCTTAATTTTCAGTTTTACCAAATACCACATATACTTTCTGGAAAATAACTTTTCAAGAAGTATATTTCTCAAAAAATAGGTCATGCGATACCAAATAATACATAAGTGGTGAAATTTTTATTTTAAAGCTTCATTTGTTTCGCATAAAATATTTTTCTGAAAAACATTTTTTAAGTCTTGAATATAATCAATCTGTTTGATAACTGTTATTACTGAAAATTATTAAATTTTTTTATTGGATATAATTAATCATGTGATATTAATATTTAAGTATTAACAATTAAACACTTAAACTTTTCACATTTAATTTTTAGTTTTACCAAACACCATCTTATTTAAGATTTTCAATAACCACGTAAAATTCCTTATATGAAAATCGTTTGAAAATTGATGGATGATATTAATTGTTAAAAAATGAAAATTTATATATCGATTTGTCAAAAATTAAAGTTCTTAATATAATTGTAAATTAATTTAAAATATATGTACTTTTAAGTAATTAATTGTGCAATATAATAATAATAAAAAAAAACTTGCAAAATTTTCATTGAAAAGATTGTTACTTAAAAATTTAATTAATACAGTTAACATTAATGGAAAATTTTACAGCTAATATAGACTACAGCCCAGCCTAACTGCCAAATTGAAGGGGAATCTATACAATACAATTGGTATATAAGAAAAGCTTAAAATAAATATCAGTTATTATTGTTAGCATTATTTTTATAAGGCTTAATGCATTAATTTATCATGGATTTTATATCATTTTGTAATTGTAGTCTATTTTTAACTTTAGATAATTTGATCTCAATTTGAAAAATTATTTACAATTATACTCTAAAAGTTAAATTGGAAGAATTTACACAATTCTCTCTTTTAATTGATATTTTTATACAATAATTTTTTTAGACTCATTAATAACTTAATAAGAAAATGAAAAAAGTAAAAATAAAAAAAATCATTTTGATATAATAAGTAGAGGAAGAAGTTTTCAAAACACATTGCGCACACGATTCCTCGTTCATTGATTTGGTTGGAGAAGGAAAAGGTGGATAATGGTAGTGGTAACTACTGTGTCTTTTTTTTTTTTTTTTTTTTTCCTTATTATTTTCATCAAACGACTGCTTGTTTGATTATAATTTGTTTTTTTTATTTTTTCTTATGTCTTTTTATTAAGATATTTATTTTTTTTTCATATTCTTTATTAATTTAGTGATAGTTCTCACAAAAATATATTTTTTATTTTATAAAAGTGTCAATTAGCCGAGAAAATTATGCATATTGTCCAGCTTTTAGGGTATAATTATAATTAAAATTTTAAATTAGGGTAAAATTATTTAAAAGTTAAAAATGTGATACAATTACAAAAAGATGCAAAATTTAAGATATATTTATGAAATAGTCCTTATCCCCGTTGTTAAAAAACTAAAAAACAAAAAACAAAAGATAAATATATAATATTATTTTAAAAATTTTACATTTATTACGTGATCTAAATTCAAAAAGAATATATGCTCACGTCAAATCCGGCCACAAACTTTACTTTATAATGCATTCAGTTCAAATAAAATAAGTTACTATCAAAATCTTACATAACTTTTTTGTTTTCCAAAGAAAATCTTACATAACTTGTTTATAAATTTTAAATGAAAGTAAATCAAGTTATTATTTAAATATTATATAAAATATAAAATATATTTTAAAATTATATAAAATTTAAATGATTAATTAGGCTTCCGAGTAAATTTAGTTAAGTTTTATAATAATAATAATAATAAATTTATCTTGATTTATTAATTATATTTGAGTACAACATAATTAAATCAAATCAAATTAAAATATTCTACAAACCAAATTAGTATGATTTAAAAATATTTTTTATCATATAATTATTGAATTATTAATAACATAAAAGTTAACTTTACAAAACTTAAAACTATGAAATGTATAAACAATTACATATGTAATTTTTCTCACAATTTCTTTTTATGTAGGATAATTTTACTATAAAACATAAATTAATAATATTTTATAAATAATATTAATTATTTTTGGCCAAGAAGGAAAATTTATTCATAAAAAGGTCACAAACTCATCTAAAAATTTACTTTCGTCGAACCATTCTTTTATTTTACTTTAAAAAAAAAAAGCAAATTTTTTTTTTTTTCACCAAAGTCAAATTCGAACATATCTACTTTTAGACTCCATTTACATAACTACACTCTTTCATTTAAAAAGATTGAATATTTGAAATTTGTCATCATACTTATTTTTTATAATTTTATATGTAAAATTTAAATTTAAATTTATAATAATTTTAAATGATCATCTGTATAATTTATATTTATTTGAGATTAAATTTTGACATGTTTTTAAAAATTGCGTTTTAAATTATTTTACAATAAAATTTTAATTGTTTTCCATAAACTACAATTTGAGAAAAGCTAAAAAAAAAATAATTTGTCTAAACATATGATTTTCTAGACTCTATAAAGTCCAAATAACAATTTACAAAAAATACTTTAAACTCAATACCAAATACACTATCTTAAAATGTCAAATCCGAACATGATTTCCTTATCAAACAATTTAAATGAGTTAACTGTATAACTTATTTAAAATAAATATACATATATTTGTTAAAAAATTTGATAAAAGGATAATATAAAAACATATGTGCAATCGTAAATAACAAAGAAAATCATTATTTAAGAACGTAGAAAAAACCTATAGACAAATGATATATATATATATAAGAGATAACAAATTATAATGTTATGATCAAATTAGACAAATCAATTTGTTTAAGACACATTTTAAAGTATGTTATTAATGAATTACTTTGTTTATATGCAAGGTAATATTTGATAAAATTAAAAATTAAATACTGAAAATTTAAATATTAAATAATATAAGTGATATAATTTTTAAATTATAAAAATATTTAAGAATTTAATTATTTAAATCTTCTCCATGGATTAACTTCATATTTTAAGTAATTTTTAATTTAATTGATACTTTGAAGATAAACATTACCAAATAATTAAAAATAATTAAATACTAAAAATTTTAATTTTAAATGTTAAATGGAATTACCAAACACTACCTACATCTATTAAAATTAAATCCAAATCCATTTAGTATTGTATTGCTCAAATGGATCATATCAATCATCAAAGACTCAGGGTGAGTACGAATCCTGAAAATACCATACTAAACTGAATAATCGAATAAAAAAATTTCAGAATCGAAAATCTCAAAAACTAAAAATCTCGTTGATCATTTGACTATTTGTTGCACTTAAATTTGATATAATCTAAGCTCATACAAATTTAAATACTCGCAAGTGAACGAATCATATCGTAGATAGTAATGAGTTCACCCCGAGGTCGATCTCTCACGGAGTTGAGAAAATAGACATAGACTTAATTTTAATTAACTTACTACCCTATTAATGTCAATAAACAATATATACAAATACAATCCTAAACACTCTAATCAAGATGGTTATTGATTGCAAGAAAATTAAATTGATTTTGAATGAGAGCAAAGAAATGTAATAAGAAGAATGTAATAAGATTAGTTAGGCTTTTAGGGATGTCAATTTCACCTAATGATGCATATGATACATAGAATTAATTAAGACCTAACTAAAATCCAATTAACGTATCTTTCAAGTTCGGCTAATTAGAATCTAATTAAACCATAAATATGTTTAGGAAAATACAAATGAATGGCATAAAATCACAAATGATTCTAATGGACGTGTCTTTCGAATTAGGTCAATTAGAAATCAAATTAATTATAAACCTAATCACAAGCATGCATAAGGTTTAGTGCATTTCTGATTAGTAAACCCTAAGTTCATTGTTCTTTTAATCAAGCATTAATTTTCATCTATCGATCTTTCAATTAATACATAGGTCATATAAGTGATAGCTAATCACATATATGTAGAATTAAGCATAGAACAATGACAATATAATTTCTAAATCATACATCTAAACAAACATATTAAATCAATA
>CATKHJ011078140.1:0-12326 GCA_949750685.1 Vernicia montana
AAAAGAAAGAAAGCAAAAGCAAACAAAACAACAAAGAAGCAAAACAAACTTCAAAACAAATAAATAAATAAAAAAGGAAGAAAATAAATACCTTTTAAAGACGAGGCTTGGGGACGTATGGACGAAGCGGGCGACCGGATCGCAATTCCACCTTGACTTGACTCGGCGGAACCAAAGCCTCCTAATGGCTACTAGGACGACGCCTTTGGAACTTCCTCGAACTGACTTGAGGAAAGAAACTACGAACGACCACCCAAAAGAAAACTTTTAACTGAAAAGGCAGCTCTTTCGAACCAAGCCTTAGAAAAAAAATGCTTGCTTTAGCTCAATTGGCTTTGATTTAGCAAGTGAGAGTGTCTCGAAATGAGTTGAAATGAAGGGTTTATATAGGTAGGAGGGGGGGAAACATTTCTCACGTTTTCCAATGTGGAAAAACTGAACAAATTAGCCAAAACTGCACATAGGGCTTCTGGGACCGTACACGGGGAAAAGTGGACCGCACAGAGGCACAGGGGACCGCATAGGGGAACAGGGACTGCATAGGCCCCAAAATGGACCGCATAGACCTGTGCGGAATCGCATAGGGCTTGTGTGGAATCGCATAGGGCCTGTGCGATTCCTGGGAGACCATGTGCGGTCACCCAAGTCAGACGGGATCGATTCTTCCTATTTTTTGATCCTTTCTTGCCCGTTTCAGCTTCCGAGATTTATTTGCATGTCCGAGGGTTCAAACGGTGCAAAATTCAGGGTTCACACCTGCCACTTTCTTGGTGAATGTTTAGTTTCTTGATTTAGCAAGAAACAAGTTTCAATTGCCTTGTCTACTGCCAAAGCGGAATATGTGGCGGCAAGTTATTGTTGCACTCAAGTCTTTTGGATAAAACAACAACTCAAGGGACTATGGTCAAGCACTTGATCACATTTCCATCAAATGTGATAATACAAGTGCTATAAACCTTTCAAAGAATCCCATTCAACATTCTAAGAGCAAGCATATAGACATTAGGCACCATTTTTTGAGAGATCATGTGCAAAATGGAAATATTGTATTGGAATTTATTAATACAACTAACCAATTAGTGGACATTTTCACAAAACCCCTAAATGAAGAAAGATTGAACTTCATTAAAAGGGAATTAGGGATACTTGATGGAAGCTCCTTGTCATAAAATGGTAATTCCTTCACAAAAATTCTTTGGATGCATAATTTGTTCATTTGACATCATCTTGCAATTCATCTAATTTATGCAATGTCAAACTTGTTTGATTGTGATGATTTTTGTGTAATTTAGTAATTCAATTTCATAAGTATTTATTTTTTACGATAAAGATGTGCATTCATATTCTTTTATTATATAAACCAATATGGATGAAAATTGCATATATTCCTCTTTTATTTTTTCTAAAAAATTTTGAAAAACCTTTAAATCGCGGTCGCAACAAGCCTATTGCTCTCGCGAAATTCATATTTCTTCTACCCGTTGGGATTTTATGAATATCGAGGTCACAATACCTCTGTTGCGAACACTATTTCTCCTCTTTCAGTGACCGTTACTCAGATTTTATGAAAATCATGGTCACAACTCATTATTCGCGGACGCTACTTTCAATTCTGACAGAAAAAAAAAATTACTTGTTTTAAAACATGTGGTTTTGCATTTAATGCAAAAACTAGCCATTTTTGCTTTTTTTAAGCAAATTGTATGGCTATAAATAGCCATTTTTCTCCTCCAAAACTTTTTACAAATATTTTCTTAACTTCAAATGCATTCTCCCTCATTTTTCTTTGAAACTTCTTCTCTTCATCTCCTATTTCTTCTATTTTTTTTTATTCAATGGCACTGAAGGCCAAATTCACCAAAGCTTCCAAGGGGAAAGAGCCTCAAACTAGTCAAGCTCCTTCCCCTCTTGATTTTATGAGATGAATAACTAGGGAGGAAAAATTGAATTGGACCAAGTTAGAGTCCAAAGTCATAGTAGCTAACAAAGTTCCAAATGTCTTCCACCTTCAAAAACTAGGCATAGAAGGGGATATTATGCATTACTTGGACAACCTCAATTAGAGGCCTTTCATACTTCCCACCGAAAATGGCAATGAGGAGCTTACTAGAGAATTTCTTGCTACTATTGTGCAAGAAAAGAAGCTTTCCGATCCTTATGGTCCATATGGCATTATATTTTGATTTTTTGGCCAAGTTTATAAGCTCAAATTAGAAGAAGTGGTGGAGCTCTTTAATTTTCAATAAGAAGGTGCATCCACTCTCAATGAGTTATATATGAATTTCAATGACTTTTAGAAAGAACTCTCCATCGAATCAAGGTATGATCCCAAGTCCTCACTAGCCAAACACTTCTGTACCCTAACATTTTAGGTGCTCCATCGCATTTTCACATTCTCTATCAATGCTAGAGGACATAGCAATGAGAAGGTCACTCAAAAAAATATCTTTTTCTTTTTGGCCTTATCAAAGGTCACAAAATCCAAACCGCCAAATTTCTTATTGAACAATTTGTTCACTTAGCCAAAACTCCAAAAGGAATCATTCTCCTCTCCTCCCACATAACAAAAATAGCCAACCATGTTGGAGCTTTAACCCTTCAAAATAAAGCCTCTCTCAAAACACTCATATCCCCTATTTCTAATATGTTAGATATTGAGTATATGCTTCACTCCAAATGCATTAGGGAGAAAATGCATATGAGTACATATTTGGTGAAGTGGGTATTTTGGAGAAATCAAGAAAAAGGTCCAAGCTTTCTATTCCAAGTGGTGAACTCTCACAAGTTGAGGAAGGAGCTTCTAAGAATCAAGGAACACAAACCCCATCTAGAGTTTCTTCACCTCCCTCAACCAACAAACTACTTCGCAAGATTCTCCAAAGACTTAATCTCCTTGATCACATGCATGGTGATATTATTACCATGCAGCAAAAAATGGACATCCCTTCATGTGATGCAAAAGAGTAGGAATTTAGTGAAGTAGAGAAGGATGAAGAAGATCAAGCAGCATAGGCTTTGGACCATTGAAACTTTTATTTCTCTTTTGCTCATCTCTTTTACTTTTCATTGTTGTTATTTTTGTTATCTTTCTTTTTTATCTTGTATTTCTTCTCTTTCTTTAAATTGAATGCAAATTAAATTTCTCTTTAATTTATGCAATTTAATATACTTTCTTCCAATTTATGATTTGGCACATACATACCATTTATCCTCACCATTCTAATTAACTCTTTATATTCATCTTTTTGATCTTGCCAAAGGGGAAGAAGGGTATGGGTATGAATTTGAAATATTATTTGACCAAGGGGGAGACTTTTGCATTATTTGTTTAAAGGGGAGAAGAATTTAAGTCACTCAATTCAAGGGGAGAAACTAAAGATATTATATATATATATTTTTTAACTATTGCATTTACTTTACTTTATTTTGTTTCAAATTCAATTTTATTGTCAAAATCAAAAAGGGGGAGATTGTTGACCAAAGTTGGGGCTTCAACTTAGTGAATCTCTATTTTGATCTTGACAATCAAATTGAATAGTTCTAACATTTCTCTTAAATGTATTTTTACAGTTTAAATGCATAAGACAAAGGTTGAGAATAAGGAATATAGACAATTCTCTAAGTGTTCTGCCTGCCTTGTAATTCACGCCCACAACCACTATGTAGCGCCCGCAAAATGCAGATAGCGACCACTCCACCTAAATAGCGATTGCTATTTAGCTATTACAAGAAATAGACATTTCATCCAGAAGCGTTCGCGGTCAGAGTCGCAAAAGCGACTCTGAGCGCCAATTGGATATCACGACCGCAATATTCATGTGCCAGAAATAAGTTGCAACGGTAACATAAGCAGCAAACAAAATTCAACCACGTGGCACTAATTATTGTGACCTTATGAATATGGCACCTGCGAAATGGAAGTTGCGACCGAGAAAAAGGGTTAGCGACCGCGACTTTCATCTTATAGAGTATTTAATGCGGATTTTGTAGCTGTTGAAGAGAGATTTGCTCCATACCTTTTGTAACAGCTCTTTTATGGAGAAAAACTATAAATACCCCCCATTAAGAGCCTTCAAAATATACAACAACCTCTCTAGCAACAAAACTCTTGCAAATTTAATTCTTAAACTTTCATTCTCTTTTAAAACACCTTGTGTGTTAGTTGTAAGAGCATTCATTACTCAAGGGTTGAGTGTTAGCCTTTCAAACACTATCTAAGTTGTAAGAGTGATCCTTGTAAAACTCTTGTTGGGTTTGAGTGTTAGCCTTAGTGAAAATACTTGTGAGGTTGTGAGTGTAAGCCTATTGAAAATACTTCTAAAGTTTGGTGTGAGCTTAAACACTAAATTGGGAGTGAACTTGTTTAAACTCTATTGATAGTGAAATATCCAATTGGTGATTGGGGAGTGGATGTAGGATTGGTTATAATCTGAACCACTATAAATCCTTGTGTCTTCCTTTCTTTCTTACTCTCTCTCAATTAAATTTTTAATTGCCCACCAATTCAACCCCCCCCCCCCCCCCCCCCCCTTCTTAGTTCATCTTGGGCTACAACAGTGATTCTTAATTGGTGATTAGGCAAATCAATGGAAAATTTAAAGCCAAAAAAGAGAGTATGGCCAAGTACTTAGGAAAGGTAAAGGCTATTGTGCATAAGATTAAAGATCGAGGAGTAGAAGTGCAGTTTTGTAAATTTCCTTGAATTGATAATTGCCAAGCAGAAAACCTTAGTAAACTAGTAGCCACTCATCCTGGGATCTACCTAGAAAGGTTTTCATGGGTTCACTAGCCCTCCTAAGTATACAAAAAGTCAAAGAAGTCATGGAAATAGATGAAAAGTCTTGTTGGATTGATCCCATAAAAGCCTATGTAGAAAAAGGAGAATTGCCTCCAGATAAAAAAGAAGCAAAGAAGGTGAAGAATCGAAGCGTCCATATCTTCATTCATAATGGGGTTTTATATTAAAAGGCTTATTCTTTACCCTGGTTGAAATGCTTGAGGCCTACAGAAGCTGAATATGTCCTTAAGGAGATCCATAAAGGATCTTGTGGTATGCATATCGGGGGGAAGGCATTAGCAGCGAAGGCCATCAAATAAGGGTATTTTTGGCCAAGAATGAAGGAAGAAGCTATAAGATTGGTGCGAAGATGTCCTGCTTGTCAAAAATATAGCAGTGGCAAGCACATCCCAGCAGTGGAACAAATGCCCATCTCAAGCCCATGACCCTTTGCACAATGGAGAATAGATATTGTAGGGCCTTTTCCAATGGCTTTGGGGCAGAGGAAACTTCTTCTTGTAGTTGTGAAGTACTTCACCCTATGGGTTGAGGCCGAACCTCTGGCCATTATCACCGCAGAAAAAATTATTAACTTTTTATGGAAAAATGTTCTATTCATGTTCTGAGTCCCATACCAACTTGTTAGTGACAACAATAAATAGTTTGACAATGCCAAAGTGAGAGCCTTTTATGCTGACTTTAACATACGACAACACTTTTCATCAGTAGCTCATCCTTAATCAAACGGCCAAGTTGAAGTGACTAACATAACCATTTTACAAGGCCTAAAAAAGAGACTGAATGGCTATGGAAGAAATTGGGCAGATGAACTGTATCATGTGCTGTGGGCTTACAGAACTACCCCGAGAGAACCAATAGGTGAAACTCCATTCAGCCTGACATATGGAACAAAAGTAGTTATCCCAGTAGATATGGGCATACCAAGCGGAAGAGTGAATTTCTGCGAAAATGAAAAGAACGAGCAAGCACGAAGAATTGACTTAAACCTCCTTGAAGAGCTTAGAGACAAAGAAAGTATTAGATTGGCATCTTACAAAAATAAAGCAGCTAACTACTTCAATCAAAAAATTAAAAATCGAATGTTTGCCGAAGGAGATTTAGTCATGAGATACCTTAAAGCTACAGGAAGAAGAGAAGGCATTGGAAATCTTACCCTGACTTGGGAAGCTCCATTCAAAGTTCAAAAAGTGATAAGCCCCGCAACAATTAAACTTGAAACTATGGAAGGTGTTAAAGTTCCCCACACTAGGAACATTCAACACCTCAAGATGTATTATCAATGAAGAAGATGAATAAAATGGCAATTTCCTCAAAATTCTTTATTCAATGAATAGAATACGAATGAATGGAAGCTTCTTCAAGATGAAGCAAAAAACCTTAAAGTCTTCATCAGAATGAAGACCTAAAGCCCTGCATAGTGACAGGCAAAAGTCCACCCACAGAGGCGGCACCTTAAGCCCTGCTTTGGTAAGCAAAAGCCCTACATAGCGATAGGCCAAAACCCTTCCACAGAGAAGGCACAAAGTCCTATGCTGGTTAGGCACCTGAAGCCCTGTATAGCAACAGGCCAAAGCCCTTCCATAGAGGAGGTATCTTAAGCCCTACTTCAGTAGGCAAAAACCCTGCATAGCAATAGGCCAAAGCCCTTCCACATAGGAGGCACTTTAAACCCTACTTTGGTAGGCAAAAGTCTTGCATAGTGACAGGTAAATTCCTTCCACAGAGAAGGCACATCAAGCTCTGCTTCGATAAGCAAAAGCCCCTTAAGAGAGAAAGCACTCGCCAAGGGTACTATACAAATGAGTAGAAATCCTCATACAAAAAGATGTTAAATCAAAATCCTAAGGCATAGACAATCAAAGACTCAACACAACAACAAAGTCTTTGGAGAAAAAATTTCCTCTTCATTCAGGGGAAGAAGAACCCTATAGCTTTATAATGTTATAAAGAAAAAGAATTGTATAAAGTGAAAGCACAAAGCTGAATGAGGTAAACAAGTATTTATTGTTTGTTAAGTGTTTGTTGTTCACTATCGCATAATTAGAACATGTAACAAACATAAGTACTCAACATAAGCAAAAAGTAAATAAGAAAAAATAATTGTTATCTCATTCATTCAAATTGTGTATACAAATGTATCATAAGAAAATAAACTATATGCTATACAAAAAAAAAAAAAAAAAGAGAGAGAAAGAGAAAGAGGGCTTCAACAACTTTAGAGTGGAGTCTTTTCAGAATCTTTTCTACTAGTAGGATCTTTCCAAGTTGTAGAAGGTGGGATTAAAGAAGAAGGAGCAGGGCCAGAAAGAGCATCGGTTGAAGTTCTAAGAATGAAGTGAGGAGGTAGCTCCACTGCAAACTCTGATTCATCAATAAGAGGTGGTTCGAAAGCAATTCCTTTTTTCTTAATAGCAGCCAGAACCCCAGGGAATATCTTCGCTGCATCATCAATCCCCCTGTTATAATATTCCACAGCTTGTTTTATGCTCAAAATGGCCACCATATTTTTGAATTTCTTAGACTTAATGAAATTATGGATGGCCATCTGGCGAGCGAAATCAGCCTCTTCGGCATGTAGTTGCGTGCTGGAAAGGGATCTTAAAGCCATTTCAAGTTTAGTACCATGGGATTGCAACTACTCTCGTGCTTCTTTTAGTTCTTTCTAAACCACCTCTAAATTCTCATTGTCATCCTTCAGCCAAGCCACCTAATCCTTCAATCCATCAATGTCCTTCTCAGATGACTAGAGCAAAGACTAAAGCTCTTCAATTTTCTTATCTTTGACAGACAAAGAATCTTCAAGGAAAGTTATCTGAGCCTTCAAGTCTTCAGCGTTCTTCTCCATCATCTCATCAGCACCCTTGAGTCATCCCTCCCAGTAGAGGTTACTCTCCTTCATATTAGCATTCTCTATTTAAAGCCCCTTTGTTCTCAATATGAAGTTTATGAAGCTCTGAGGAACCACCTTTATTTTGTCGAAACCACTTTATTTTATCGAGAAGATAATCGATATCTCCCCTCTACTTTATTATGATGTCCCTATATGCTAAGGCAACATTTCGGGCTTCCACGTAATATTCATCACAAGGAGTTATGCGCTCTTGTAGGATTATGTTGGTCCTCAGAGTCTGTAAGAAAAAGAAGTTACAATTAGAAGTCAAGCAAAATATTATCATGATTCGCATTTGAAGAAATAAAGAATCACTCACATCATAACTCTTATAAACTTCTCTCCAAAGAAGCTCCCTAGTAGAGGAGTGGAATTGATAATTTGGAAGAGGAAGGGAATGAAGGGCAGTGACAAGGTCGTTGGCAAAGTCTATTGAACCGTCCGCCTTCATCGTCCATTCAAACTTCTGAAGATCATCAAGCATATTCTTAGATCTAGAGTTGAACATAGACTTCCGAAGAGGAGATTTCACAAATTGAAGCTCAAACTTCGCCATGACTTCCTTCATATACCCAAGCCCTGCAGCATACAATCCCCATATCTCAGAGAGAGGTTTTCTGGCCCTTAATACTGCTTTTTCATTTGAGGCTTTTAGGTTCATTGACTCACCATCTGTATGGAGCCCAATATAGGCGAAGGACATAAGTGGTGGGTGAGTCTAGTTTCCTTCATCCTCATTAGAAACATCCGCTACCATAGGCTCTACTGGAGGAACTAACGAAGGAACTGCAGACAAAGTGCCAACCTTTTTCAGTTCGTTGCTTCTTAGATGGAGGCTCTTCGTTAGCAGGTTCCAGAGGCTCTTCTTCGATAGGTACTGCCGATTTAGGGGTGTGAAAAGTCCCCAAAGATTCATAAAATTCATAAAAGTCCATATCGTTGAAGCCAGTCGAATGGAAAACCTAAAATTTGCCTTCAGAGTGGGAATTTCAGCCTTTACATTTCCTGAAAGAACAAGGAATATCATATGGATCAGAAATTCAACTTTTCAAAAGAAAATATAATATGTGACATATGAAAGAATCACCATACCTGCTAGCTCAGCGTCAGTAGAAGCAATGTTGGGTTGAGAAGAGGCTTGTGGCATAGTAGGAACTTCTGGTGGAGTAAAGATCCCTTCATCAGTCACTTTTACCCCGCTTCTCCACCTCTTCCTCAGAAGAAGGGCCCCCTCGTCTTTGAAGTTATTATCCTCCTCTCTTTCAAGTTGTACTCTCCTTGCTCGCTCTTTGGCCTCTTTAGTCGATTGGCACAAAATAGAAGCAAGGAGTTCTGGATCCTCTTTTACAGCCTTTCTCGCTTGCTCCTCAGTCTCCTTTATAGACTGTCACAAAATAGAAGATAGGAGCTCACTGTCATCATCATCATCAGCAGCATAATTAACCAAGAAAAAAGGCACTATTTTTTTCTTCCTCTTTCCTAGAATAGCAGAAGCCTTTGAAGACTCAATGGCTTTTGCTATGACTTTAGCAGCGGCAACACCTTCAGCAGGTTGTGCTACTTTTTTACCTGCTCGTCGCTTAGCCCGAACAAGTTTGGGCATGAGTACCTGCTCTTCGCCAGCAACAGGAGCTTTCTTTCCTTCAACAGCAGCACCAGTAAGAGGAGCTTAGCAGGCGCTGGCCGTTTGTTAACCTCTTTGTGTGGAACCAACCTTCTAGTGGACTCATTGATCACCGAAAGCTTGATGGTATGATTGTGGGTAAGAGGAACAATGCCTGAGAGATGTCTCTTAACATCATCCCAGTAACCAGCTTCTTCTTTCTTTGTCAAAATGGCAAGTATGAAAGTATTAATATCAAAAAGATATGTTAAATAAGATTATTCAAGAAGTAAAGTGAAGCGAAGCGAAGAGAAAATACCTACACACTCCATCAGTTCGGATGTTTGATCTATCCTCTTAATGTTGTATGTCATTCGATCCCAGATCAATGTTTTAATGCCTATTAGTTCTTCGATACTCAGATCCTTGGGCCAGTCTGGAAGGGTATCAGCAGCTGTCATAAGATAGCTGGGAAATCCAAAGCTTGTTCAGTCAGAATCTGTTTGCACAATCATGGAGAACTTCTTGTGCCAAGTGGGCACTTTGTTGTCTTTGCCCTTAAGAAGTTGCCTCTTAGGACCAGCATATGTGGTGTAGACGAACCCCTTGGTTGATCTGCCCACCTTGAAGAAGACCTGGAACATCTTCACTATAGGTTTTACCTTCAAGGCAGTACAAATTACCTCGAAGTAGTGCATCTCTTTAATGGCATTTGGGTGAAGAACCATAGGATTCACCCAAAAATGGTTGAAGTAGTCTACAAAAAAGGGAGTAGGGGGTCATCTCAAGCCTGCCTCCATTTGGCAAGGGAAGAAAGTGTAGTGGAAGCAGTCCTTCGGTAGTTCTTTTTAACCGCTCCCATCTCTAGAAGGATCGAGGAACAACCTCTCATCTTCTTTAGGAATATAAAGCCTAAAATCTTTCTGAGGATGCTTCAAATTCTTCCTTAAGTCCTCAAAATTGCTCTTTCGAGCAGTAGAGGGAATATTGTGCCAAGTTTGAAGCAAAATGGTTTTGAAATCTGCTTTGGGTGCCATTGATCAGTTAAGAAAGGGAGAAATGTAAAAAAAAACTCAAGTTAGAAAAGCTCAGGAAAAAGATTCAACAACAAGAAAATGGCAGAAGCTTGCAAGAGAGAAAATGAAGGACAAGGTAAAGTTCCAGGAGGCAGAAATAAAGCTACTTATAAAATGTGAGACTTTTAGGATCTCTGCTCTCCTCATTAAATTTGAAATTTAAATTAAGTCTCAAAACTCAAAAAGACACCAGAATGGATACCAAAGGAAAAATCATTTCAAATTGACACATGGCTTAATTCACGCTCCTGATTAAGTCATGTGTTATTAGCGCCATTTCTTTTATCACTTACATTTAATGAAGAGTCATAACTGTCATAAGTTGATTAGGCATGAGCAAGCACATCCCAATTCATGCTTCTTCAGAAATTTATACCTCTCCAGAAAGCCATCTTTATATAAAGTTGAAGACAAAGTACATCAAGACTTGTGCGAAGCACCTTATAAGGAAAGCAATTCGAAGTGATGTGTTTCAACAAGGATTCAGAAGAGATTATTCCTTACTGAAACAAGGTCATACCATTTAGGCTTAATTAGGCCTAGTAAGCTTAAGGACCTTGTCAACTTCAAGACTAATCTCTCAAGGAATCTAATTGCACTTAAAAAGCATAATAAGCTCTCTGCTCATAAGAGGCCCCTGAGAGCCTAATTTGGTGAGACCACTTTTGCACTAGTTGAAGGGAACTCATGCAAGCATCTCTTTGGCTATACCTCTTCAGAGAAGAGGTCTCCATCTGTGGATCGCTTCTCCAACTACGAAGAGCTCTCTCACAGCGAAGGACTCCTCAATTGGAAAAAGTAACCCATCACATCTTTGACTTCAGTCCAACTACCACCTTGTGTCAGTTATAGGGTGACTCCTACTCCTACATGAGATACAAAGTCATGATGGCCTAGTCTTAGCTTTTCCTGCCATGGCAGGGCATGTCTCCTAGTCACATCCATCACCTACAACCTTACAGAGAGGATCCACCGAGTATAAAAGGATGGAGGTATCACCAATTTCAGGTAGCTTCTTCTACAACTTCTCATCTCTTTCTTCTATCTAAAATTTTATGGTCTTTGGGAACCTTAAAGAGAGGATCCACCGATTATAAAAGGATGGAGGTATCACCAATTTTAGGTAACTTCTTCTACAACTTCTCATCTCTTTCTTCTATCTAAAATTTTCTAGTCTTTGGGAAGCCATCTTCTTCCTTGAGACCACCGACTTCATTACTGCTACTAACTTAAGCATCAGAGTGTCTTTGGCTTGGCCTCTTGATGTTGTCTTCTTTCATTTGCAAGCTTGAACAAGGTGAACCACACAAGAACAGACCCAATATCAAAAGTCCATCCCAATATCTCTTTCATGATCTTAGACTGATAAATTTTTATAAAATTTTTTCAATCAACCATTTAATTAAGGTTACGTAAGATATCATTTGGTTTCTAATTTTTTTATTTTCAGTAAAAAAAATCAAAATGCGTTGATTTGCGTTTTTGTGTTTCTATTTTCTTACCACATTCATAGGCATTTTTTAAAGACAAAACCACAAATCTGATTTCTTTTTTTTTTTAATTCATAGACTCTTCTTCTCGCTTAGCAACTAGCTCTTTTTTTTTTTTTTACCAATTTCAAGCAAGATTTTCTCATTCAATAGCTACTATGCATTGTTTTTTTCTTTCTTTTCCTTTCTATTCTATTCAACAATCATTTTATTCTTTTTTGTGTTTGGCAAACCAGAAAAAAGAAAAAGACAGAATGGAAGAAGAGAGAGAACAAAGAGAATTATTATGATTAAGCCTAGGGGTGAGCAAAAACTGATATAATAAAAAATGGAATCGAACTAAATTTTATTCAGTTTATTCAGTTCGGTTTATGTTCAAAAAAGCCTAAAATAATCAAATTGAGGGAATTATATATATATATATATATATATATATATATATATATATATATATATATATATATATATA
>CATKHJ011078154.1:0-21375 GCA_949750685.1 Vernicia montana
ACATGTATATATTTGATTATATTTAATATTGATATTTGAAATAATATAAATTATATTTAAATTGTCAAGTTTGTATTTTAAGTGAAGAAAATATTTTATAAAATAAAAAAATATGAAATTAGATTTATTGTGATTATTTAATTGAGAAATTATATATTAAAGAATTTTGGAAATATTGTGAAATACATGTTTATTCTAAAAATATTTGAAATTGTATGATAAAATTTAGAAAATAATTATTGAGCTAAATTGAGAATAATAAAAGATTGACATTTTTATTTTAGTAATTATTTAAGTAATAAATAGATTTATTATTTGTATATTATATGATAATAATAATAATAATAATAATAATAATAATAATAATAATAAATGGAACAACTTAAAACGGACAGCCTATTAAAACTGGGCAAAAGAGAAGCAAAATCGGGCAAAGAAGATAAGGAGCAGACCCGAGAGAGAGAGAGAAGAAAGACAGCTCCGATCGCCGCTGTCTGACCGTTGCCTAGCGTCACCGCCGCCACCAGCACGTCACCCTTCCTCCAGCGATCACAGGGAACCAAACCAGGTGAAGACCGGCCACCAGACAACGCCCCACGCGCCGCCTGAAGCAGTTGGAAGGCCTCTCACCGACAAAGCTTCTGAGCAATTTTCCAGCGACATCTCGACCTCTGATCACGGTGATTCTGGTATATTTGGCATCCTCTCTTCATGAGCTTTAATTTGATATATCATTTGCTAATTTTAGACAACTTTTATTTTAACCGGAATCCGGCGACACATCGGCTGCCGACGCCATTTCTAGCGATTTTCCAGCAAGTTAAAGAGAGTGGCATATGTGTTTAGACTCCTCAAGTCTCAAGCAATTTATTGGTACCCTCGGATCTCAATTCTGTCGTCGTTGAAATTTTTTGGCCACCAGACTCCAGCGACCACTAAAATGGTTATTTTCGGACAGCAGCTCTGGCTCGTTAAACTGAGTCCATTGGTATAAATCCCGACTTCTAATTGTCTTTATATAACAAGTTATGAATTTATTTATGAGAATTTAGATATATAAATTAAAATTATTTAATTAGCATAAATGGATAATTAAATTGAGTTAAATTGTTAATTAGATGATTATTGGAATTTAGTGGTAAATAATTGGAGGAAAATATAAATATTGATGGAATTGTTGATTAAGTTGGATTAATGATCGAATGAGAATTGATAATTACTGGAGATTATTGGAAATATTAAATTGATAAATTAAGAATTTATTGAATTATTTAAATGTTAGCTTGGTATAGAATGGATGAAATGGCGGATGGGATTAAAGTATTGAAGGTCCGGGTTGGACCATTTAATTGTGAATTGAGGATTAATTAAAAGTATTTTATTAAGGAGTTAAGTTTAGTATTAGTGAAAGTGCTACCGAAATTTTGGTAGATAATTTTAGAAATATATGAGAAATAAATCATATAATTGTATCTGATAAATAATATTATGTTATTAGGAGGATACTAGAAAGGAGAATTTCAAAGGATAACTACCATAGGAGAATATCTAGAAATCGAAATCTGCAGTCCGAGTGAGTAAAGAATTTAATATTTCAGTTAAATTTGAAATTACGACGCTAAATCGAATTTATTTATTTTCAAATTTTATTACATATGTGTCTTGGAATATAAAATTCCTTTGATGATTCATAAGTATTAATAGTTAAATATCGGCATATATGTTACCAAAGTTTATCATAAAAAGTTAAAGAATCTAATTGAATATAAATAAGAATTATGTATACTAAAGTGAATCATGAAAGATTTAAATATTTTCATTTTATAATCATAAATAAGAAGAAATAAAATTCATTTAAAATTTGACAAAAGTCTCAAGTGTTTATATATATATATTTAAGATAGAAGTTCCATAAATAAGTTAAAGAATTAAATGATATGAGAAATGACATATGAGAATGATTGACAATTAATATCCTTTTTCATAAGAATTAATATCATTTATTATAGTAATACGACCGTTGATAAATCATTGAGCCTTGAACACCTTAATTACCATTTATATGTTACATGTGCTATATCGAGTAACCTTATTTATCAAATTGTGATGATTCTTCTAGAAATATTTGTGAACCCTAAATCTTATATAGATTATCTGAACCCTGAGAACCCAACAATGTGAAACAGAGTTCCCCGACAGATGTGGGTAATACATCAGATTGTGTGCACACAGTAATCGAATATATGTGATTGATATGAGGGCACGTTCTTAAAAGAACCTCTGCCTCGGGTACGCCAAAAGTGCCTCTACCCCAACTATAAGGGAGCTTATTACTTCGGATATGCCACAAGTGCCTCTATCCCAACAATTATTATGGGAGCATGTTCACAAATGAACCTCTGATTCGGGTATGCTACAAAATCCTCTACCCCAACTCTATGGGAGCATGCTCATATCAAGAGCCTCTGCTTCGGGTATGCTCAAAAGGGCCTCTACCCCAATTCATAGAGTAATCTTTGTAACCATTGATTATGTGATAACCCAAACACGTTTGAATATTTGTTCATGACCACCTAACCATTTGGTTATGAAATTTGTGAAACCATTATTGTACTTGATAGTGAAACTCCAAAAGTGAAATGATAAATTAGTCCTCAAAACCATGAACATTTGTTTCATTGGAGTTAAAAATTAAATTGAACATATTTTTCATAAATACTAAGATTTATATTGATACATATGTGTATATACTCTAAAAATTCAAGTTTAATGTTTTGATATATATAAAGTTACAATGTTATATGATTTACTTATTAATATACTTTTATAATAATGATATATAACGATATATATGATTTTATTCTAAATAAATATTCTTTATATAAGTGTATAAATTGTTAATTCAAAAACTAATTCTTTAAATGCTTAAATTATATATATTGATACAAGGATTAAATGTTTTAACTATAAATGATTTATTTGATAATGAGTTTTTAAGTGATATAAAATTTGGTTATATATGATTATTCCTATAGACTTATTATTTCTTATTCTATAAAAGTGTAGAGATCATTATACCTAAGTTTTAATCTTTTAACTACTTAAGTTATATGTTAATTAATATGTTGTTTATAGATACATAATATTAATTGTGTTTTAATTTATTGTTTGATGTGATTAGTCAATATTAAAGCTATCTATATGTGTTCCTTCAAATTTATTATTCTTTTATATATAAATGTTTTATTTTAAATATCTAATACTCTTATTATATATTGTTATTATTGATTTTGAAAATCTATATATATATGATAAATGAATTTTAAATATCAATATATATAAATGTTTTATGTCAAAGGGATACTATATAGAAATTACTTATATTCTAAAGTTTATAAATTCTCAAAATGTGCTTATATATGGAAAGATTGAAATCTCAAGAACCTACAATTTTAAACGCTTATGTGAATACAACCTCAATTGAGGGATGTCTTTAAATTATCTAAACATATCGAAAGTTACATGATTAACGTTCTACTGAAATTAATCCCTAAATTGTTATACTCATGGATAATGAGACCAACAGATTTTATGTTTCCTTTATTGTTGAAAGTGTTAGCATCTCGAAATGCTAATTATCATAAAATCGAATATGTATCCCAAAAATGTAATTCATTATAAATGAATCCAAAGAATGAACATAACCTTTGTATTCCAAAAGTTTATCAACTTAAAATGCTTAGTGATGTACTCCTTTATTTGATCGAATCGAATCTTAAGAGATTTCACAAGTCAAGTCTTTCATTGATATGCTTTTATTAAAAGCAAAGTCTTGTCAATCCCAAATTCTATTGCTTTAAAATCAATAAGTGATGTACACTTTAACTTATTCTAAGTTATAAATATGTTGAAAATTAAATGCAATATTTTTCTCTTTACTCACTAAGCTTTTCCCAAAGCTCACCCCCTTCCACTCACCAGTATGTGCAGGTGAAAGTTGAATAGTGATTCCTGAAGTATAGTGGATAGTGGCAAGTTAATTCCTCAAGCATTCATCCTTCCTTGAGGACTATCAAGATATTGTAATATTCTATCTTTGTTAATTATTTGTATATAAATTTAAAATCTCTTAGATGCTCCATGTGTGTAAATGGTGTTATTTATAAATTGTTGTAATAATAAGTGAAAATGAAATGTTGATTGATGGGATTGATATGATAAATGAATTGAATGGTGAAAATGATGATGGGAAATTGAATATTGATTAATTGTAGTGAGAGAATGAGATTGTTATTAGAAGTATAATTGAAATGTAGGTTGTGATCTTGGGGCTAATAGTGTAGTTACAGTCGATACCATGCCGAATTTCTATTGGATTGTTAATACGTATGGGTTCTACGGGTTGTCGGTACCCTTATGGTTACCCATGCCCTATGACCGTCACTGCTCAGAAGTTGGGCTGTGACAGGCAACATACCAAAGGATGGCAACTACCATTTTTCATGATATGATGCATAAAGAGATTGAAGTTTATATTGATGACATGGTAATAAAGGGCACGACTGCTGAAGAATATTTGGAAGCATTAAGGTGATTCTTCCTTAGACTTCGCCAATACAATCTCAAACTTAATCCTGCCAATGTGTTTTTGGAGCTTCAACTGTGGTATTCTTAGGACATATGGTCAGCAAAAAGGGTATAGAAGTCGATCCCGCAAAATCAAAGGCAATTCTAGAAATGCCATGTCCTAAAACAGAAAAGGAGATCAGAGGTTTTCTCGAATGACTCCAGTAAATTAATTGATTCATTAATCAACTGGCTAATGTATGTGGGCCCATTTTCAAGCTACTCAGAAAAGGTGCCTCAAAGAAATGGAGCGAAGATTGTCAAAGAGCTTTTGACCAGATCAAGCAATACTTGTTGAATCAAGCAATACTTGTTGAACCCACCAGTATTACAACCACCAAGGCCAAGGAAGCCATTACTACTCTACCTATCTGTAACTGATGAAGGAATTGGGGCAATGCTTACTCAGAACGCCCTTGATTTGAACAAGGAAAATGCCATCTATTACTTGAGTAAAAGAATGTTGACTCATGAGCTCAAGTACAGCCGTACAGAAAAATTATGCCTTGCTCTAGTAAGGGTTTGCCACAAGCTGCAGCACTACCTCAGCTCTTATATAGCTCATATCCTTGCTGACAAGAGCCCTTTGAAATTCTTTATGGACAAACCGGTTCTTGATAGTAAGATGGCAAGATGGATGGCTGTATTGGCGGCCTATGATCTCAAATATGTATAGCTAAAGGCAATTAAGGGAAGCATAATGGCGGATCAGCTAGCTACAGCCCCAGTAGATAATGAATGGTCTGAACCTGAGTTCCTTGATAACGATATTCTGATGATTGACAATGAAGTTTGGAAACTCTACTTCGATGGAGCATCTAACAACAAAGGGTATGGTGCTGGCACTGTATTCGTTACACCAAATGGGGAAAGCTTACCTGTAGCCATCAAACTGAACTTTAAAGTGACAAACAATGAAGCAGAGTATGAAGCATGTAACTCGAAGTAGCAATAAAGCTCAAAATCAAGCATCTTGAAATTTATAAGGACTCGAATCTGATAATGTCCTAGGCTTTAGGAAAATGGAAAATAAGGGAAGAGCTTTTGGTTCCTTACCATAAATGTTTGGATGAATTGGCAACCAATTTCTACGAGTTATCTTTCCATTACCTTCCAATAGCGAAGACCAAGAGCGAAGAATAGATTTGCTGATGCTTTGGCCACACTGGCTTCAATGCTTTTTATAAGCAACGGTCTCATGATTAGGCCCATCACGATTGAGGTTAAGCCTGAACCAGGATGCACAACTCATTGCTTGAATATACACGTCATTGATAATAGACCTTGGTTTTGGGATATCCTCAACTATATCAAGAATGGACTTTATCCTGAAGGGGCCTCTAAAATAAAAAAGTGGACTCTGAGACAGCTATCTAAGGGATTTATTTCAAATGGAGAAGTGCTTTACAAACGGGTATGGGATAATATCCATCTAAGGTGTGTTACTGAAGAAGAAGCCCAACAAATTATGGAATGGATGCATGGTGGCAATGAAGGCCCACACATGAATGGGATTGCTTTAGCCCGCAAGATTGCGAATCAGGGTTACTTTTGGCTTACCGTGAATGAAGACTGTGCAATGTACAAAAGTGTCATAAATGTCAGATTTATGCTAAACTCCAGAAACAGCCTCTTGTACCTTTATCACCAATCACCATGCCTTGGCCATTCGCAACTTGGGGCCTCAACGTAATTGGCAGGATAAACCCAAAATCTTCTAGCAAACATGAATACATTTTGGTGGCTATCGATTATTCTTCCAAATGGGTTGAAGCTACACCTTATCAAGTATTAGACTTTAAACGGGTGGCCCAGTTTATCCGTACTAACATCCTTTGTAGGTATGGGGTTCCTTTTGAAATCATCACTGACAACGGGTCTCACTTCCAGAAAGAGGTCCCTCAGTTATTGAAGAAGGAAAAAATTCAGCATCACATGTCTTCCCCTTACAAGCCTCAAACAAATGGAGTAGTTGAAGCCACAAACAAGACTCTTAAGAGTATACTTCAAAAGATGGCAGATAACCATAAGGATTGGCACCTGCATTTACCTTATGCATTATGGGGATACAGAACAACAATACGTACTCCAATTGGTGCTACACCCTATTCTTTGGTTTATAGGATGGAAGCAGTTTTTCCAATCGAAGCAGAAATCAAGTCAGCCTGTATCATGAGGGAGAGTCAGTTAAATGAAGTGGAATGGGTAAAGGGCTACCATGATCAACTCATTGCCATTGATGAAAAGAGAATGGACGCTTTATATCATATTCAGGGTTATCAACAAAAGTTAGCTAGACACTTCAATAAGAAAGTCAGAGACAGAAGATTGCAAGAAGGTCATCTTTTTTTAAAAGAAATAAGAGCACATGTTCATGATCCAAGGGAAAAATTCAGACCTAATTAGAGTGTCCCTCTCATGCTATAAAAGATCCTATCTGGTGGAGAAGTAATCCTAATGGACCTGGACGGCATAGAATTTGCCACTCCATGCAATTTAGATCAGCTCAGAAGATACTTTGCATAAGCATTATTGTAATTCATGCATGACATTTGCATCTATGTAAAAGCAGAACTACGTGGATCTGATTCTCAAAAAAAAAATAAATAAAAATGATGATGATACTCTTGTAAGGAGATACCTAGGCAACCCATGTGGGTTCGGTCCAAATCATCAATAAAATTTCATTTTGTACTACATGTTTATTTTGGCTCTTACTTGCATCATAAAAAAGTAAGTAATAAAATAAAAGAAATGAGAAAAATAAAAGCTCGCTAAGTTGAAAACCCGCAAGGGCGGCTTAGGCAGAAATTAGAGCAAGCTCGCTAAGTTGAAAACCCGCAAGGGCAGCTTAAGCAAAAATTAGAGCAAAAAGAAAATATATAACAAAAGATTTCTTATTTATCTTATTTAATCTTTGGAACATTACGAGAAAGTAAAAGACATTAGCAAAATCAGAAACAAACCACCAAAATCAGTCTTGGTTCTCTTTTTTCTCTATCTTCTTAAGTATGATACCTCTCCTAGCTTTCTCAGATCTCCATGAGTTAGCTATCCACCAATCAATGTACTGCAAGGTCTTAACATGATAGTGAGCGGGTTGAATAGCATGAAAACCTCTCACCCATCCATTCCTGATAGCTCTAGTAATAATCTCTATGATCAAAACAGATTGGAATAAAACACCATCTGGGAGCACACCTTGCCTATAGCCCATCTGACACATGATCCTAGTGGTCTGGTAGAAAGTCACCATCCTCAATCCCATAAGATAAACCATCTTGTAACCAAAACTCATGGTTATGAATCTTTTGATCTTGTACCACTCACACATCTACAATAGCTCATCAGAATCCAATTCAAGCAGCCACTTAACCCATTCTCTTTGAGAATCCCTATTAATCACTATGGTTCGGGTCCTATACCAAGAAGCAGAATAATCCACCTTTGTGGAAGGGCCTACTACCCGATGATGGTCTCTCAACCAAATCTAAGAAAAAGAGGTACAAAAAGATAAGTAAAAGAAGGATAAATAGAAAAACTGATGCAGAGATAAGAAACAAACCTGAAGAATAATAGGATCAATGCTCCATAAGCCATTGGAGTTGCATACTCTATCCAAGCTCCTAATGGTCTCAGCTAATACAACAACTGTAATAGACCTCCCTTCCTCCATTTGAGGAATTAGTTCAGCAACTCTAGCATCCCCCCCCCCCCCCCCCCACCCCTACCCAGTAGGGCTCACAAAAATATACCCGGCAGTCAGACAAAAGGAAATAGCCTGCATCCTCAAGTGAAACCACCCATCATCCTCAAAATCTTTAGGATCATGGAATTTCACAATCACAGTAGTTAAATCTACCCAGCCTTCCACTACCATGGGACTAGCAGTTTCCTGACTCAAATCTAAATTCCCCTGAAAGAGTTAAAATACCCTATCCTCTCAACAGGAGTAGCTAACATAGCCTCAGGATCAGATTTGAGCAATATTGAAAATTTCTCAAAAGTATGACACATCTTCTCCATATATGCCCTAAATCTAAAGACATAGGCAACCGGATCCCAAAAACGCATGCAGGCATGCAAAAAATTCCAATCAATTTTTATTCCTCTCAAAGTAGGCATAACACTCACCTCATATTTTCCTAGATTGATTCTCTCCACCTTGGTAAGATTCTTGCACCATAGAAATATTTCATGGCTAAAGTAAGGCTCCATTGTGAAAAAAAACAAAATATAGCAGAACAAATGATGAAAAAGCAGGAAAAGAGCAGAAAAATAATGATTTTTGGAAACGCAATTTTACATACTACAAGCTTCAGAGGCCCTTTAAATAGAAAAATTTTGAGGCAGTCATGGACCTGGGCCCGAGCGCAGCATGCTCAGCATGCCGCTTTGGCCCGCGGCACGCTTTGCTCCATGTCCGTGCCGCCTGCCCTCTCTCATGCCGCCGACCTCCATTGGTCACACTCTGTCTTTCAGCAAATTTTAACAATATTTCTTAAATGTTTCGCATGATTTCGGGCCTCCAAAAATGCATTTTTTAAGTCAAAATTAATGCAAAATTAATAGAAAAATAAAATCGGAAGGAAAAATGAGAGAAAAGCATAAGAAGAAACACAATGGAGTCTTACTGAAGTCAAAAGAATATATACATCACATCATGTTCATAAAAGCATAACATAAAGTGCAATAGTCATCCTAGCATATATGCATACATATCATATGTAAATAAAAACAAGTCACTGGCGTCCACGCCTAGGTCTGTGATGCCCCCACCTGGGCTCCTCTTCACGCTCCCTCATCATCTCATCCATGTCATACAGTAGGAAGCTCATAGCAAATGCATATCTACACAAAAGGTCGTAGTGGTGGTGGGTAAACTTTAACAGAATCTAGAAATAAAAAGTAAAGTCAAACAATAAAGTCATCAGAAAGCTAATCAAAAACAGCTGAGCAGATTCATACATCCGTAACATTCTCAGGAATGGTAGGAAAGAATGTTGGTCGCTCATTAGGCAGATTATAGCGACGAGCCTGACCATCATAAGAGATATAACTTAGATGGGAGGGGATCCAAGTAAGACCAGTGGACGGAGGAATTGGGGTAGTCAGATCTCCCACAGAAATATCCGGAACCAAAGCTGAACCACTAGCCCTGGAATGTGAAGGACCAGCCATAAAACTTGAAGCTCTAACCCTAGGGCCTATGCTCTCAACTCTCATAGGAGCAGAACTGCCAGCTCCAGAGGGGGGGTCCTCGTGCAGTGCCTGAACTAGACCCCTGATGCATCAGCCTCCGTGATACATCTAATGGAGGTATGCCCTGCATCAAGGAGGACTTATAAAACTTGTCATAATCGGCATTAGGAAGTATGTAATCCAGATAAGATACCTCTATAACCCAATCATCCTCTCCCAAGATAGCCAACCATATCTCATGTTTATAGGAGGTGGCTACGGCACGATTCTCACTCCTGTAATATGTGCTCTCACCCTCTCTCCAAGGAAGAACATCCTCAAAGCCTCGTAATGAAGCAAGAGGTGACAGGAAGATAAGCCTAAACTTGGTCTGATCTGATCGGGCATCCACTCTACCAATCTCTGAAATAGAATCCATCTCACCTATAAAACAGACCAAAAAATAAGAAATGAAGTGCAAAGAAGCAAGTCTAGATTGAATTCAAATAAGGAATACCTAATCTACACTCAGAGTAGCAAAGGTCCTTTTGCAGATATCAAAAGACGGTGCCAAATACACATTCCTGTTGGACATCCTCTAGAGACGTTCATATGGTGGGTCAATAGCAGCAGACTCTCTTAGTGGTGGGGCTAACATCGGGAAGTGCTCATAGGCCCAGTACTGTAAGAGCAAATTTTCATTAGTCAATCACCAAACCAAGAGCATAAAGAAAAAAGACTATTTGATAAAGTACAATACTTACCTCTACTACAACAAAGGTACTTCCATGGCCATTAAGCGTCCATGGGAAATACTGCCCAACTCATGGTATAAGGCACAAAGACCATTACCTCTCCAGTCCAACTCACCAATCTCGTCCAAGTTCACCAACGAACGCAGAACACTCAAGTTAATGTTATCCTTATTGTTATGCAAGAAAGTGCAACTCAGTATAATCAAGGCACACAACCTAGCACCCTGATCGACAGTATATCGATCCGGTGTCTGACGAATGGTCATCAAGGTGTGGTGAAGCCAAGAGCGTGGGACATAGGGATTCCCGCGATGAGGGTCGGCACCAATCAAGGTGATCATCTCCATAGCAAGGAGATTAGTCCCTGAAATGTAAAACTCAAGAGGACGGGATCCGAAATGCATACCTATAATCATGCTCTACTCGAAAGGAGTAATCGTCATCTCACCGCATGAAAGGTGAAAAGTATTTGTGGTGTCCCACTAATGCTCTGCCAAAGCTCTGACTACAATGGTATTGATGGGCTGTTTGATGTCTAGCTCCAACCACCTGAGCAAACCAGACGGCTCGAGGCGTTTACGGATGGCTCCCTGACCCTCCAAGTAAATGCATACTAGCTTCATGACACTTCTGCCTCCCCTAGGTCTCAGTTGTACACGATAGTGAAAAAAAAAATTAATCAAAAGTTAAATTTAAATTAATTATTATTTGTTTTATATGTGAATGAATTAACCAGAAATGCAGGAGTTAAGCATACCTGAAGGGATCCAGTGTGACTGACATGGTGATTCGGCTCTTTTAACAGTATCTCAGGGTCCTGAGCGCCTATTGTTGGTTGATAGGAAAGCTCTATGGAGATAAGAGAGAGAGAGAGAGAGAGAGAGAGAGAGAGAAAATCTTAAAGAGAGAGAGAGAGAGAGAAAAAATCGTAGAGAGATAGAAAGAAAGAATGAAAATGAAAGTTGAAAGAGAGCAGGGGTATATATAGGGAAAAGGGTGGTCCCTATAATAATTCACCTTTTGACATTTTGATTTGCAAGTCCAAATCACGTGGTTTTGGCATAACAGGCCCATTTCAAGTCGGGATTCAATTACATTCAAAGCAATAGGTTCGTATGATTTTTATCTACCTCAGGGACAGACGGGGTCTCATTCAGAATTCCAAATCTTCCGAAATTGCAAAAACTTTTGAAATTCAAAAATGGCCAAAAAATAAAAAAGGAGTTAGAAAAGCTCAAAAACAGACATGGCATCTTACCATAGTTCTAAAAGCATACGAGGATTTTTGCTTTTTCATAATGGTATCAAAACCCTTCTGGTTCATACTTATTAGATTCGGCCTCTGACCGGCCAAATAAAATAAGGGGGGGCAACTATAAACCCTCAAAATTGCACCTCCAGACAACCACTTTTCAATTACGAACCCTAAAATTAAACCAGACCCAAATCGAATTAAAAACGGGCCAAAATGGACCAAAGCATAGTGGAACCGGGTCAACCCGAGCGGAAGGCCAAACTGGGCCAAATATAGTTCGGGTGGCACACTTCGTGTCGCTGGTGACGGCGTTCACCTCCAGGCCCTCATTTCCCTATAAATACTACTCCACTTCTTCAAAAAAAAAAAAAAAAAAGAGAGAGAGAGAGACTAAAAAATACCAGATTTACAACTAAAGCTCTGTTGATTTTAAAACATAAAAATCACTTTTCTATATCAAAATCCATCACCTACCAAAATTATTTTAATTTAAAGTTATTATTATTTGCAATTACAATTTTGGAATTCCTTATTCAAGGTGGAGCTCAGATCCGGAGTTAAACTCGCCCCATTCATAAGAAAGCTCATAAAAGCAAAGGTAAAATTCTCTTCTTCTCTTTCCTTTTGAAATTCTAAATTCATAATTAGAATTTATCTTCTTACGCCTTTATTTAAGTCTAAAGCTAAAAAGATCTAAAATTTATTAATTTAAAATTTGAATTAAATTAACAAATCAAATCAACCTCTTTTAATCAAAACCCCTCCTTCGCAAGAAGGAAGAACTGTGTGGGGTTTGATTCCTATTCAACGGGGTACGCAGGCATACCAATATTTAAGGCATCAACTCCAAAATATTTTAAATAATATTTTTCCCTTTCACATTTTATGTGTCTTTCTTTTATTCGCTTTATATGTTCTTTATATTAAATTAATTGGGGCATATGTGTTTTTCCTAGTACCCATAAGGGCTAGAGAAAAGATCATCTCTATCTTATTTGCTTTTGATTTAAGTAGGATATATTTATGTTTATTTCACTATAACTGTCATTCATATAATATTTGCATCACTTATAATTGTTTTATTCATCACTTATAACTTTTATATAAAAGTTATTTTGCACCTTAGCCAAACTAAAGAAAATTATTGTTATTACCAAAACCTAATCCCCGAGCCATCTTTAGTCACTCACGAACTAACGCTTTTCCAGTGGAATGAATTAAATAAATTGGAGTCAATTTAATTTGGATTTTCCTTTAATTTTTCCAATTAAAACAAATAAAATTGAAGTGGCGACTCCCTTTACAAATGACAAATTACAAAATACAATTTTCAAAACACATAGCGAGTTCCAATCGTGGAGTTTCTTCCGAAGAGCACTTCGATCCTTTAGCGGATCAGACCGGTGCTCGGGCGAAACCTCACAGGAATCAGAATCAATTATCTCCACAAATTATAGAACTCCATAATCATAGTCAAGTCTTATGTAAATAGTTATTACCTTCCTAAAATATGTATAGTGTATATGCTATAAGAACAATACCTTATAATCAATTGGAATCATGTAAATGAAATACCATTTATCAACATGCTATCAGAGTATAGACTCTAGGACCTGTAGGATTATTTTTGTAGAATAACAAAAAAAAAATTTAAAAATAAAAAAGAGAAATGAAATAGAGTTTTTGAGAGATTGAAAGAAATTGGAGATCATACTTCCTTTACAAAAAGTTCCCAAGGACATTCTTTTGTCCTTGTAGACTTAACATCTATAATATCTTAGATGTTGAATCAGACACCAGCTTCAGCAACACATGAACCTATGGTTGCACCAATCGACATTAAATTAGATGCCATGGACTATGGGCTTTAGTCCCAGGTTATGGAGATGTATATCTCAAGCCAAAACAAGTTGGGATACAAAAACAGAGATCTTCCACAACCTTTAGAGAAAGGCCCGACTTTTAGAAGATGGAGAACTGAAAATGCAGTGGTAAAAGGATGGTTGATCAATTCTATAGATCCGAAACTAATCGGGAAATATATCAGATTTCCTATAGCAAAAGCAGTATGGGATGTTATTGCCACAACATAATTCAACAACACCAACACCTCACAAGTAGACCTGTTCAAATTGCGGGTCGGGCCGGGCTTGACTTTTTAATCTTAAGCCTAAGCTCAGCCCGGCCCGGCCATACGGGCCTATTATTTTGACCAAGCCCGGCTCGCATCAAAAAATATATAATTTTTTACATATAAATTTTTCGAGCTGGCCGGGCTTGTTGAGCGGGCCTCAAAGAAATGATATTCCCAAACCCGCCTAAAAAATAGTTGGGCTTTTTCGAGTTCGGGCTCGGGCGGGCCTAAGGAAAAAAATATGTGTCCAAGCCCGAATTTTTTCGAGCGGGTACCCAAGCCCATCAACAGGTCTACTCACAAGTCTATGACCTCAAGAGGAAGGTAACTAGACTCAAACAGAGCAGAGGATCAATAGAGACATATTACAACACTCTTCAAGGCCTTTGGAGAGATTGATTTTTGGTGTCCAAATCCAATGATGTGTGAAGGTGATATCTATAAATATAACTCCATATTACAGAAAGATAGAGTTTATACCTTTATGGATGGACTTGATGATTGTCTGGACAAAGTGCGAGCTGATGTGCTTCAACATCAACCATTTCCTACGGTAGAACAGGCCTATGCATATGTCCGCAGGGAAGATCTAAGATAGACGGTGACATTAATAAAGGAGGATACCATATCTAGCGTGGCTATGATCTCAAAGGGAGGACAGAAATCATAACAGCCTTCACTTCATTTGGCAACAAATTGGAAACCTAGCACTTCAATAAAGTCAAAGTCACAAACTGAGGAAGCAGGTTGCACACATTATGGGAACATAAAGCGCACTAGAGACACTTGTTTCAAGCTTCATGGATATCCAAAATGGTGGAAGGAACTCAAGGAAAAGAGAAAGTGTCAAACTGGTCGTGTCGCTTTAGTGAACACTAGGAGCTCTTCTTCCTCCATCAAACCTTAACTCTCTCTTGTACCACAAAAGGAACCTTCACCAGCTGTAGCAAACTGCTCTTTAGCCATAAATGAATAAGCTAACCATGATTGGATTGTTGATTCTGGAGAAACTGATCCTCATGACTTTTTTGAGGCTACTGAACCAAAACAAGCATGCATTACTAATGCAAATGGTGGGAAATATCCAGTTACAGGGGCTAGAACAATGGAACTCTCATCATCTCTTTCACTATCAAATACTCTTCTTGTTCCATCTTTTTCAAATAAATTTTTATTGGTAGGACAAGTTACTGAATAATTGAATTGTTGTGCACTAATCTATCCTAAGTTTTGCTTATTTCAAGATATTCTCACCAAGGAGATTTTTGGTCATGGTACTAAACAAGAGGGGCATTACTACATGGAAGACTTTAGCGTTGGTCAGGCAAACAATGTTGGTAGAATTGGTGATAAAGAACAAGATATTTGGTTGTGGCATCGTCAATTGGGACATCCATCATTATCTTACTTGAGGCATTTGTTTTCGAATTTGTTCTCTAGTTTACATGATATTGTGTTTAAATGTGAAACTTGTATTTTGGCCAAAAGCCATCAGGTTTCTTATCCAATAAGTTTAAAAAGATGTGAGACACCATTCATGTTTATTCCATTTTGATGTTAAAGGACTAGCTCCCATTTCTATTTCTTCAGGTATTAGATGGTTTGGATTTTTGTGGATGATTGCACACAAATGACTTGGCAATATACAATGAAAAATAAAAATGAAGTAGCTAGAATTTTTTGATATTTCCATGCTATGATCAAGACCCAATTCTCTGCTCAACTTCAAATTCTTCGATCTAATAATGGTGGGGAGTATGACAACAAGGAATTGCAGGGGTACTCTCAAACATTTGGACTATACCATAAGACAACATGCTTTCAAACACCACAACAAAATGGTGTTGTAGAGAGGAAGAATAGACACATTCTTTAAAAAACTCGTGCTCTCCTAATAGCTGCACATACACCTCAACGTTATTGGATGGATGTCATTACCGTTGTTGTCTACTTGTTGAATCGAATGCCTTCTAAAGTCTTGGGTTTTGAAACTCCATTACAAGCTCTAGCCCATCATGTATTTCTACCTTCTGTACTCATGCTCCCACCAAGAATATATGGATGTGTGGCGTATGTCCATCTCTATAAAAATCAGCGAACCAAACTTGATCCATATGCAGTTCGTTGCATTTTTTTAGGGTACGCAACACATAAGAAGGGTTACCATTGCTATGATATGACTACCAGGAATCTTTAAGTTACGATGGATGTTACCTTTCTTGAAACTAAAACTTTTTTTTTCCAAAACCTGGTTCTCACTCTTCTATTCAAGGGGAGCTACTTAATGAAGAGCAGAATAACAGTTGGGAAAATTGGCCATGTTTTGAAAACACAAATATGGAAATAACTAGAACTGAAGGCACGACAGACATTACTTCTTCTTTAGTTGAAGCTTAACTAAGGCATGATGAACAAATGGAGGAAGGAAACAAGGAGCAAGCAAGCAATGATGTGGTAGATGTGCAAATAGGAGGAGATGATGAGATCAAAAATGAAAGAACAAGAACAACCCCTTATTGGTTCAGTATCCACTAACCAATCTCCTGAGGTACCCTCTCAATAATACTATGGATGGTTTTGTTGGTTGCAAATTACCTTTCAGACATAATCGTGGCTAGCCACCAAACTGTTATTCACCATACCATGAAGAGAGGAGGATGAAACATCCAATTACCAACCATGTCAGTATTCGGAGACTATCACCACCACTCAAAACCTTTGTGCAAAAATTATCCTTTAAACATATTCCAAGTACAGTCCAAGAAGCTTTAAACAATCCAAAATGGACCTAAACAATTACCAAAGAAATGATCACTCTATAAAAAAATAATACGTGGAAGCTCATGTCGCTACCAGAAGGAAAGAAAATAGTGGGATGTAAATGGGTGTTCACCATTAAACACAAGGCAAATGGAACAATATAGCGCTACAAGGCAAGGCTTGTTACAAAAGGATATACATAATCATATGGCATTGACTATCAGGAGACATTTTCTCCAATGGAAAAACTGAATACAGTCAGGGTATTGTTGTCACTTGCTGCAAATTTAGAGTGGCCATTACTCAAGTTCGATGTAAAAAATGCGTTCCTTCATGGGAACCTTGAAGAAGAAGTATATATGGATATTCCACCAGGCTTTGCCATCTCACAAATCAGAGTTGTGTGCAATTTACATAAGGCATTATATGGGTTAAAACAATCCCCAATAGCGTGGTTTGGATGATTTACTATAGCTATGAAAAAGCACGATTTCAAATAAAGCAATTCAGATCGCACCCTATTCCTGAAGCATCGAGGAGAGTTGGTAACGATTCTAATAATTTATGTTGATGATATGATAATTACATGAAGCAATAAGGAGGAGATCGCAATTCTGCAGAAGCATTTGGCAACTGAGTTTGAAATGAAAAATCTTGGAGGCTTAAAATATTGTTTGGGAATCGAGGTGGCACGATCAAGCCAGGGGATATTTCCCTCTCAAAGGAAGTATATACTTAACTTACTAGCTGAAACAGGCATGCTTGATTGTAAACCTACAGACACACCAATAGTCCAAAACCATGGACTAGGAGAACATCCAAATTAGATTCCCACCAGTAGAGAAAGATACCAATGACTTGTGGGCAAGTTGATTTACTTGTCTCACACAAGGCCAAATATTGCCTATGTCGTGAGCTTAGTGAGTCAGTTTATGCATAATCCAAGTGAAGAACATATGAAAGTTGTACTCCAGATTCTACGATATTTGAAAGCGTCTTCAGGAAAAGGAATTATGTTTAGAAAATGTAACCACCTAAATATTGATGGTTATACTGATGCAAATTGAGTTGGAAGCATCACTGACAGAAATTCTACATCTGGGTATTTCACCTTTGTTGGAGGTAACTTAGTTACTTGGTGGAGTAAAAAAAGTTACTTGGTGGAGTAAAAAACAAAAGGTGGTCGCATTGTCAAGTGCAGAGGTTGAGTTTCGTGGCATGGCTAAAGGACTCTGTGAACTTCTTTGGTTAAAGGAGTTGTTGAAAGAAATTGACTACTCATCTGAGTTAACTATGAGGTTGTTTTGTGACAACAAGGCAACTATAAAAATTGTCCAAAATCTAGTCCAACGTGATCGGACAAAACATGTTGAAATGGATTGATATTTTATCAAAGAGAAGCTCGAGGCTAAGATAGTTCAATTCTCGTTCGTAAAGTCAAAAGAGCAATTGACTGACATTCTTACAAAAGTTGTCCCAAGTAAGTTATTCCTCAGCTCGCTAAATAAGTTGGGCATTAGAGACATATATGCACCAACTTGAGTTGGAGTGTTGGTGTGAGTTATCATTTGGATTATTGCAAAAATTATGGAATCAGAATCAATTATCTCAATAAAATATGGAACTTCATAATCATAGTCAAGTCTTATATAAATAGTTATTACCTTCCTAAAATATGTACAGTATATATGCTATAAGAATAATACATTGTATTCAGTTAGAATCATGTAAATGAAATACTATTTTTCAACAATAGCTACAAGCTATCAACTATAACTACTAACAGTTGCTATGTACAAGTAAACCAAATAAGGCCTTAAATTAATTATAAAATAACATTTTGTGAGATTTTATGGTAATTAAATTAAGCTTGTTTTTGTGGTTTTGTTTTTATAATACTTTCTTACTTTAAAAGGAACAAAAATTTACAATTACATATAAAATAGAAGGGATTAGTCATCTACAATTATCACTATATATATAACTTCCTTCAATGCAATTTATGATCACAATTGTGATTTGTGAACCTACTCCATCCAAAAAGTGTGCTCTTAAAATTTTTATTATTATATTATAAATATTAATAAAGCTATATACAACATGCTAAAAGTATTTATTTCTTAATTTAAAAAAAAAAAAAAAAAAAGGTATGATGAGGACAAATGGATGCACAAACCACAAATTGACAAATAAAATTATATACGTATTATTATAATTGATTATTTTTATTACAATATTATTATATATTTAATTATTATTTATACATTTAAACCATAATTATAAACTGACCATTTAGGACTATATAATTAATTATTAATCTCCTTTTATCTAATGTAGCCAGCTAATCCCTTTATATTATATACTAAGAAAAAAATATATATTGAATACATTTCCCTTTATATTATATCAAATTGTTTAATTATTTATATAAAAAAAATAAATTGTTCTATTATATTTTAATTTAATACATTGAAATTTCCACAAACAAAAGGAAAACTTAACAATGGGAAACGCCCATTGGAAATTCTAATTTTTTTTTAGACGACAGAATTTTCAATTATAATGATATTTGCGCAGCTTCAAGGCTTCACATGCTACTTTTATTTTTTTTTTAAAAAAAACACAAGTGAGTTGAATTTTTTTTTTTTTTTTAATATTAAGAAGATTCAATAAGCCAAAATAATATTATAGGTTATATAATAGGGGTAGCTTTTCCTTTTAATATCTCTCCAAATTGGTGATAACTCTTTATAGTTTGAAAAACTCGAACCTAAAATCCCTTATTTTTTACATTCTTAAAGGGGATAAAAAGACCAATCAAATTACACCTAATTGATAACGAGTTGAAATATTGCCCGTTCACATTTATCAAATTTTATCATGGAAAAAAAATAAGGGAGAGACAAGTATGACAAATAGAAAAACAAAATCAAAGGAAAAAAAAAAATTGACTTTCATTGGACTTTTCACTTTTCATATTATTATTATAATTATTATTTTGTGGTAGATTTGACTCTCACTATGACTCAAATTTGAGACCTCAAAGTTCCGTAAATGATTACAGTATTATTAAATCAAAAATACTTACAGTCGATTTAGAATAAATAAATTCACAAAATTTTATGAAATTCACCTCGAATTTCACATTTTTAAAAAGTGTTGTGTTTGGAACATTTAAAAAATGTTCACTTCAATTCTACAAATTCAATTCTATGAAATTGAATATAATTAAACTAAATTCCATTAAAATTGGTGAAATTTTTAAATAAATTTCACAAAACTAACAAAATACTTCATCCGTCCTAAAAAGGTTGTTCATTTTTTTTTCTCATACAGTTTAATAAAATATTATTTATTACTTGTCAACTTATTATAATTATCTTTTTTTATTAATTTTGAGAATAAAAAAATACTACACTTTCAATTAATAAGGATAAAATGAATAAATATCTAAATCTATTTTTAAAATGGACAAACATTTTGAAACATCTTAAAAAGTAACAGTGGATAATTTTTTTTTTTTTGGACGAAGGGAGTAATTATTATCAACAAATAAAATACCTTTTATTTTTTCTTTTTCTTCTCTCTCTCCCTCTTCTCTCTTCCACTTTCTCATCTCTGTCATCTTTTTTTTCATAGAACCATATATTTATATTAGGATAATTACTTATTATAATTTTTGTTGGAAAGTGAAATTTAAATTCATATGCAATTAAGAATAAGAGTAGTTAGTTATCATATTAATATCAATCTAATCAATATAAATACAATTAATTAATAATGATAAGTTTATATATTTATTTTTATTTTAATAAAAGAATTTTTGTTAATTCAATTAAATTAAGAATAAAGTAGTTCTTTTTGTCTTTTACATTAAAAATAATGTATTTTTTTAACAATTAAAAAATTCTACCCTATAAAACACTTTAATATAATTTTATACTAAAGGTACATTAAGAGCTGTTATTTTAAACAAAATCTAGTTATAAACCGTTATTTCAAATAAAAATAATTAATTTAATTAAAAAATAATAGAATAAGAAAAAAGTAGAGATTTTGATAGAGTTGTATTTAGTTATCATTATTATCATTCCAAGTGATAGGTCAAAATCTTAATTTTTTACTTATTTAATTTATTTTTTAAATTTATTTATTTATTTCTATACAAATTATTATTTTTTAATCAATACTTTTAGGACCCTCGTTATAAAAACAGATACAGAAATATACCCACTAAAAAAATATGATACCCCAAGCATAGGAGAAAAAAAAAAAGAATAGCATATTATCAATGCACTTAAAATTATAAAATATAAATTTTTTAAATTCATATTAGATTTATTTAAAAATATTCTTTTTCTTTTAAATTTTATATAAATATATACACTACTATATAATGCACCAAACACCATTAAAATCTTTCTATGCTTTGCTTGGAAGAGTAGGAATGCTCTGCTCATTTCTGAAGAAATTCTCTGGATCAACTGCAGTCTTCACTTTCACCAATCTATCAAAGTTTCTAGTAAAGTACTTATACCCATAAACACTACCTTCTTCGTAGCTATTTTTACCAAGTTCCATAACACCAATATCAAGATCTCTGTAGTTCAGGAATGCACTTCTTGGGTTCTTCGACACAAATGGAGTCATATAGCTATATAGTT